>PITA01017401.1:0-43465 GCA_004023965.1 Spilogale gracilis | reverse complement strand
AAAAAAAAAAAAAAAAAAAAAAAAAAAAAAAAAAAAAGAAGAAGAAGAAAGAAAGAAATGCAATCTTAGGGGTGCCTGGGTGGCTCAGGTGATGATCCCAGGGTCCTGGGATCGAGTCCTGCATCGGGCTCTCTGCTCAGGAGGGAGCCTGCTTCTCTGCCTATTTGTGATCTCTCTCTTTGTCAAATAAATAAATTAAATCTTTAAAAAAAAAAAAAAAAAGGAAAGAAATGCAGTCTTAGGCCCCAGAACTCCTAAATCAGAAACTCTGGAGGTGAGGCTCAGATCTATTCTAACAAGTCTTGCATGGGATTTTGACAAATAACTAAAGTTTGAGCAGCACTGTTTTCATCTCTGCTTTGATTTCTTATATCTTAACCTCAAAATTTGTCCTCGAATAGCAATTTTATTTTTCTTTTTTCCAAGTTTTGTAGTGAAAGTGTGGGCAGAAGAAAATACCTCTAGTAACCCCAAAGTTCTGATACTGTATTATGGTGATAATATGTAACTATCAATTCTAGGACACAAGAGCTAGTGAACCACCTGAAAGAGTTTTAGAGGAAAAAACAGAGCTGTTGAAATCTTGAAAATAGTAATTATTAATAGGCTATTATAAGGTATTGTGATAATATGTAACTATCAATTCTAGGACACAAGAGCTAATGAACCACCTGGAAGAGTTTTAGAGGAAAAAACAGAACTGTTGAAATCTTGAAAATAGTAATTATTAATAGGCTGTTATAAGGTCTCTTTGTGGCAAACAAGGTTTTTGTGGTGTCTTTTAAATCTAATTTTATTTGGGCAACAAATGTTTTTGAATGTGAGCTCTTTTGAGCACTTTTTTTCTCTTTTTTTTTTCTGAAAGTTTTTTTTACTTCCTATCAATGGGAAAAATAAGATAAATTTATGTCCTCAAAAATTCTAATGATTTTGTTATGGGGTCAAATTTTATGGCTCTTTTAGAAATCACTTTTTAAAGACCTTTTATGCTTAATACAATCTGCAAAATGTGTACTTAATAAAACACATACTGTAAAATTAGGCTTAATTAAGCTGTATTACATTACCTATTATAATTTCTCTCTTTGTATTTTCATGTATGGGTCTATGTGAATGAATATCAATTAGGCTTTAGAAGACCACAGCATCCGCCATGCAAGAATTCTGGAAGCTTTAGAAACTGAGAAGCAAAAAATTGCTAAGGAAGTACAAATACTACAGCAAAATCAAAGTAATAGAGATAAAACTTTTTTAAGTGAGTACATGATGATTTTTAGCAAGCATTTTTCTAAAGTTTTGTGTATGTCCCCTTTTTGATTTTGATGTCCTAAAGTATATGTTTGTTTGTTTGTTTGTTTGTTTGTTTAAATGTTCAGGCAAAATAAAAAAGGATTGTTTTTCTATATAAGTAAGGCTGTAGTATGCTTTACCCAATACTTTAAACAAATTTGAAATTAAGAAAAAAAATCAGAAAAAATCTTTAAGATATTAGAAGACAGAGCATTGTCTTTGGCATCTCCTCTCTTATAAATTCCTTTCTGTATCAATTTTCTATATCACTTTCATTTTTTTCTGTGTCTTCACAGGTGAAAGACATAATTTTCTATGAAGAATACTTTATTTCAGGCTTGGGGAAAAGTTACTCAAATATTGCCCTTATTTTCTGTAATACTTAAAGCCATTTATTTAAAATCAGTATTTTTTTTTTCAGGAGTTGTTCTGCCTAGTGATAAAAGTCAGAGCTCATATATGTTTCTTGAATCACCTCTGTGTGTTTTCTACTAGTTCAGACAAATTGGAGCTCCATGAAACTCTCAATGATGATTCAGGAAGCCAACGCCATTAGCAACAAGTTTAAAAAATGTTATGTTTTTGGCAGGTGAGCAATTTATTAGCCTCAAGATAAAATGATTCTTTGTTTTTGTTTTTTTTTTTTAGATTTTTATTTATTTATTTGCCAGAGAGAGAGATCACAAGTAGGCTGAGAGAGAGGAGGAAGCAGGCAATGCGAGCCTCAATCCCAGGACCCTGAGATCATGACCTGAGCTGAAGGCAGAGGCTTAACCCACTGAACCACCCAGGCACCCAATAATTCTTTGTTTTAAACTAACTGACCTTCATACTATTGCTTTCTAAATTTAGTTTCTGCAAAAGGATAGTATCTGTATGGCCTGTCAAGGAGAGAACAGTATCAGAATTTCCAGTGACACATTTGGACTCCCCTTTCAGAGCTTACTCTGGAGTAAAAGACTTTCAATAATTAAATATACTAAGGATGAGTATTAAATATTAAATATACTAAAGATGTTTATAAAATAAACAATAATTTTAGGTGTTTTAGGAATTTACTAATCTTTTGAGTTGCAAACTTACTAGTAATACATGTTTGGAAAGAAATATACCTAATTAGAATTTGATTTCTAAAATTTTTATATAAGAAGTTATTTTTATATAATATATACTAGACATGATTTTTTACTGTAATAAAAATGCTTTAACAATGGAAAATTTTAATCAGTGGAATGAATTTTTATAGAAGTTATTCTAATTCAGAAAACTCTTATTAATGGGTATGTATGTTTTAGGATAAGCATTTTTCTTTGGTGTTTCTTTCAGACATGATGTACCAGGTAAAGGAAGTAGTTCTGACGCTTCTGTTCGGGTTCGTAATCTACAACTAGGGATCTCAACTTTCTGGAGTCTGGAAAAGTTTGAATCTAAGCTTGCAGCAATGAAAGAACTTTACGAGGTTTGGAATAATATTAAAATCTCTGTAAACTTTTTGAAATAAAACATACATAAGTGACATGTTCTTAGTAAAGAAAATTTGGCAACAAAAGGAAAAGGCAATTTACATTACCCAAACCAACCAATAGTAACAATTATATATGTTTACTTTAGTTTGCCTGTAGCAGATGGGGTTTTATTACACTATTTTAATATAGTTATAGAGAAATTTGGTGCTGAATCTGTTCACAGTCACAATTGTGTGCTTTCACAATTTTACATTTAAGCTTGAGAGAAGAAGAAATTTGATAGCCATAAAGCACTTTGCATCATTTGTCATTATCTTCAATGCCTAGAATGTGCATTTTTACATAATTACATTTCTCCATTGCTGTGCTTTTTAGTATTATCTATTGTTTGCTATTTTAATAGAACTAAAAATATTCCTGCACATATTGGTTTTTAGTATCTTATTTCCCTCCAAATAGGATTTTATTTATTACATTTTAATGCTCAATAACAATCACTTGTCGGGAATATTGCCATTTCTGGCAATGTTACCAGTTTGTTTTAATTTATGTATTAATAATTAGTGAATCTTAGGATTTGACTCTATTTCCTTATAAGTAAAGTATGTGTTTATGTCCTTTGAATTTTACTCACACCTTCAAAGTATGGTAATGAACTAATATGTCTATAAAAGTCCTAACATATTTTGATAGTAAACCTTTATTTAATATTTATAAAAATTTTTCCTGATTACATTGACGTTTTTCTTGGTTTTATTTTATTATATGGGCATTTTTTTAAAGATTTTATTTATTTCACAGAGAGCGATCACAAGTAGGCAGAGAGGCAGGCAGAGAGAGAGGAGGAAGCAGGCTCCCTGCTGAGCAGAGAGCCCGATGCGGGGCTCGATCCCAGGACCCTGAGATCATGACCTGAGTTGAAGGCAGAGGCTTTAACCCACTGAGCCACCCAGGTGCCCTTTATATGGGCATTTTAAATCTGGTGTATTTGAATCTATTAACCTGGAGATCTTCTTACTGAAATATTGTCAATTTCTCTGTTTACTTTTAATTTTTTGTAAACATTTACCTCTGTGAGTCACATAGAATCTGTTGTGGTATGTTGTGAGAGGTGTGAATGTAAAGGTAATTTTTCTCCATATGATTATCTTAGTATCCCTAAAGCATTTAATAAACAGTTGCAATATGTATTAAAGTGTTGCTACTATTTGTTAGATATCTCACCTTTAAATAATGTGACTCTGTGAAATTATATTCTATACTACTTAGATAATAATAATAATGGAGATATTATATGTAAAATTATAAGATGCTGCCAGATTATATCCTTAGTGTTGGATTTGTTTAATGGAAAAATGAAAATAAATAGTTAACTCAATTTAGAAAATAATAAAACAAAGGAAAGCAAAGGAAGGAATGATTAAAAATAAAAGCAATAATTGATAAATTAGAAATTAAGTTCAAGCTCTGATTCTTTAAAAAGATGAACATGTGGGGCGCCTGGGTGGCTCAGTTGTTAAGGGTCTGCCTTCCGCTCAGATCATGATCCCAGAGTTCGGGGATCAAACCCCGCATTGGGTTCCTTGCTCTAGGGAAGGCCTGCTTCTCTCTCTTTCACTCCCCCTGCTTGTGTTCCCTCTCTAGCTGTGTTTCTCTCTGTCAAAAAATAAATAAAATTTAAAAATAAGTAAATTTATTTAAAAATAAATAAATAAAATACATTTATTAAAAAAAGATGAACATATGATTTTAGGAATGGGCAATGACATTTATACAAAGATAACAAAAGCATTTAAAATTTATTTTACATGGGACACCTAGGTGACACACCAGAGGTTAAGCCTCTGCCTTTGGCTCAGGTCATGATCTCAGGGTCCTGGGATCTAGGCCCCCATCAGGCTCTCTGCTCAGCAGGGAGCCTGCTTCCTCCTCTCTCTCTGCCTGCCTCTCTGCCTACTTGTGATCTCTCTCTCTTTCTCTGTCAAATAAATAATAAAATCTTTTTAAAAAATTATTTTACGTGTAAAACTTTATGCTAATAAATTTTATAATTTTCTAGAAAGAAAAGACTTTCTAGGAAAAGATCAATTATGAAAGTTAACTTAATGGATGAATAACCATGCAACAAATTGAAAAGTTTGTCAACAAACTAGTCTCAAAAAGAAAAAAAAAAAAACCTGTAAAGGAAAGGTGCTAGTCCCAATCAGTTTTATGGGGAAGCTTTTTTAAACCACCAAAGAACAGGGGTGACTGACTGGCTCAGTCAGTAGAACATGTGACTGTTGATCTCAGGGTCACGAGTTCAAATGCCATGTTGGGTGTAGTGCTTACTTAAAAAAATACATAAAAAAGGGGAAGATAAATATGATTGTGTTTCAACTATTCTGGAATACAGCAAAGGATAGAAAGTGTCATGGTTATGATGTTAACCAGAATAACTGATTAAAATCAAACCAAACAAAAATCACAAAAACTGTAAAGATGATTCAGAAGAGAATTATAAACCAATATTCATATGAACATAGTTATAAAAATCCTGAATAAAATGTCAATAAATCACGGGTGCCTGGGTGGTGCAATTCGTTAAGCATCTGACTTGTGGTTTTGGCTCAGGTCCTGATCTCAGGGTTGTGAGATCAAGCCCTGTGTAGGGCTCCACGCTCAGCTCAGAGTCTGCTTGGGATTCCCTCTCTCCTTCTCTCTGTGTCCCTCCCCCCTGCATGCGCACACTCGCTCTCTTTCTCTTGCCAATAAATACATAAATGTTAAAAAAAAAAAAAGTCACTAAGTCAAACCCAAAGATATACTCAAAGAATACTTACACCATGATCAAGTAGTGTTAATTCCAGGAATGTGAGATATATTATTCATAACAGGAAATCCAAAAAGACTAAAACGAACTGATAGTGTTTATCTCTAACTCATGGGTTTGTGAGTGGTTACGTTTTGTGTATTTATACATATTAATAATTTCCAAATTTCCTACAATGAATGTGGATTGCTTATGTAATTAGAACACCAAAAGTCCGTATTGAAGTCATTTGATCATTCTTGCCTAGTCATATACATTAAAATGTGGCAGGTGAGTTACCTTCATTATTATCTTCCTACTTTCAATGGTTGAAATATTCTTTATTTTTCTATATAATTATACTATTTCTGAATCAAGTTCTATATGTGTATAGTATTTTGCTTGAACTTTAATTAATATTACTTTAAATATTTAAAATTCAGATTATTATCATAATTAATATATTCAGCCAAGGAGTGATTGAATCTTAATGTTGTCAGAGTATTATTTTTCTACTGAGGATTTATTTTTCTATTTTTACTATCTTCTAAATCCCAAGTTTATGTTTTGAATCATTTAATGGTTTCTGTGCTTTTGCTAGTAGAGCTCTTTCAATACAATTTCTAGCATCATGTGCTTGATTTTTGTTTTGTCAGGAATGTGATATTTTTAAGATTTATTTATTAGAGAGGGTGCGAGTAGGGGAGGGGCACAGGGAGAGGCAGAGCAAGAATCCTCAAGCAGACTTCCTGCTAAATGCAGAGCCCAATTCGGGGCTCAGTCCCAGGCCACTGAGATCATGACTTAGCTGAAATGAAGAGTCGGACATTTAACCTACTGAGCCACCCAGGTGCCCCAGGAATGTGGTATTTTTAGACTTCTGTTGGATAATCTGTAATTTTGCTTTTTTTTTTACATTAAATATAACACATTTAAACTTTTGTTTTCTTTTAGTTGCTAAACATGTCTTAAAAGATCTTATTTATTTATTAGAGTGAGAGAACTTGAGCAGGTGAAGGGGCAGAGGGAAGGGGAGAAGCAGACTCTACACTGAGCAGGGAGCCCAATGTAAGTCTTGATCCCAGGACCCCGGGATCTTGACCTGAGCTGAAGGTGGATGCTTAACCACTTGAACTACCCAGGTGCCCTAGTTGCTAAACATTTTTTAACCCAAATTAATAGAAACCATGTATTTTGTTTTTCTCAGAGTAATAATAATAATAAGAGTGAAGATGTCTTTTGTGATCCAGAAGATGAATGGGAACCTGACATTACAAATGCATCAGTTTCTTCCTTTTCTAGAAGGAGGTAAAGATACTTTGTTATTGTTCTTTTTTTTTTTTCTGGGTATATGTATGTATATAGATAGATATCATTTCCTTATTTTAAAAGAACTATCTAATGTCATAATGGATATGTCTGTGCAGGGAACCTAGTAATATGAAAAATAGTATGTTACTGATCAAATTATAGCACTTGGGGCATTAAATTATTTGTCAGTAAGAATAGGAAAAAAAAAAGGATGACTTAGAATAGCATAAATCTAATTTCCTATAGAAATGAGTAGTATTTGTTACTTTTAAATTACCCCTTTTCAAGAACTTGGCATATTCTATGATATTTTCTTATTATAAGTTATAGAACTTTAAATGCTGTCAAGTTAGTATGAGCACCACAGAAGAATAAATCATGCTGATAGAGAACTTCTGTAAATGACAAATGCTGCTTATTAACTAAAAGTATAAAGGACTTCCATGGTGAATAGATGCTGTTCAAGGAAAAAGTAGTTCTGTTTAGACCTCAGATGCTTAGATTACAGAGGGGCAAAATGGTATAATAGAAAGGCCTTGCTCTTGGAACCAATTTTAGCTGCTTAGTTTGTTTTTTAAACAAAGGCTCTTTTAAAATAAATACTTCCTCATTTGGTTTTGAAACAAGACTACTGTCTGCTATGTCTTGAGGATACAAAGATGAATAAAAAAATACTCTCTGTCCTCAAAGACCAGGAATTGAAGAAACTAGAAGAACAGTTGATAAAGACCCAAAATCAGGTCAGACAGAAGGACTGAAGAGGAAAGTCTAGTTTTATACATATTCAAGAGGAAGATTCAATAAGGACTTGGCTAGCTGTGGGGTTGGAGGATGATAAGGATCTCAAGGATGAATCCTGGTCTACCAAGGGTAACTGGCTAAGGAAAGGTGGTGTTCCCTGAGATGGAGGGTCAGATGAGTTTATTTTGAACACAATGAGTTTGAGATTCATTGTGTTCAATGAGCATCCAAGTGTATATATTTCAGGCCTAGAACTTGGAAGGAAGGATTTGAGAATTTTCAGGATGTAAGAGTCCATGGCATTCGTCCATCCGACAAGTGTCGTCATTATTGAGAACATTTACAGAGTGCTTGCTAAGAATCTCAGGTAGTTCTGACACAAAACTGTGAGGTCAGTGCTGTCATTGCCCACCTTTTACAGTTGAAGAGGCTCAAGATTTTTTTTTTTAAGATTTTATTTATTTATTTGACAGAGAGAAACACAGCTAGAGAGGAAACACAAGCAGGGGGAGTGAGAGAGGGAGAAGCAGGCTTCCCGCAGAGCAGGGAGCCTGATGTGGGGCTTGATCCTGGGACTCCAGGATCATGACCTGAGCTGAAGGCAGTTGCTTAACCAACTGAGCCACCCAGGTGCCCCAAGAGGCTGAAGATTTAAGAGGTTATAAGTTGTTCAAACTCATAGAGCTGATAAAGAAAGAGCTGACACTCAAATCTAGTTTTGAGTGACTCCAAAGATTCTAATTTTCTGGACCGCTGTGCCACATTGCCTGTCTGTTGCATATGAAAGAACAGAATCTTTCTGGTTAAATCATTTTTTAATTTTTTTTTCAATTCATCACCTTCAGCTGCAGCTCAGAATCCACTTGGGTTTCCAGAGCTTTTCAGGGCTTTCTTGTTTTTGACTATGCTTATTTTAAACTCATTTATAAAATTTCAAAGAGATGGAATTACTTTAGAGAGACTTCTTCCTCCTATTACGTCTGTTCTATTTGCTACATGGTAACTGCTAAGCTACAGTAGGAAATAACTACGAAATAATAATCAATACATGTTATCTTCTGTGTTATATACCTAAAAGCTGTGTATTTCAAGCTGAAAGAAATACAAAGCATGTCTTTTAAACAGATTCTGAGTTCCTTGAGCATAGGGTACATATCTGTAGCCCTTACAATGTACTATAATAAAAAAGTCAGAGGCTCATGTCAGAGTCCCAGGTTCTAACTTCTTTTCATTAAGTTTTTTGTTTTAATTCCGTATAGTTAGCATACAGTATCATAATTGTTTCAGGTGTATAATATAATTTATATCAAGTGTAGCCAGCGACAGTGACATTACATCTTTAGGCTTCACTTTTCTCATCTTTAAGATGGAGACAATAATACATTTCTACAGAGTCTATTGCTAAGTTTAAGTGAGGCCATATACAAAAACAGTTGCTTCTCCTGCTTCTTCTGCTATGACCACCATGGGACTGATGATGATGTCATGAAGTAGTTGTAAGGATTAGAGAAAAAGTACGTAGAACCCCCACGGCAGTGGATAGGTGTTGAATAAATGACAGTTCTTATTGTTGGGTGCTTATACGTACTAATAAGTAAGAGTAAATCTTGGAATACAGAGACAATCTTATTTCTCATTTAATACCAGTGATATTTTCAGGTGATATCTTCAGCTGATTTTTATCTTGAGCAAGGGGTACTTAAGCTAAACTAGAGTAACATAAGCCTCCCAACAATTCAGACCAGAACTACAAATTCATCAGAGGGTGATTTATAAATCCCTTTAAATTTTTTAATACTGGTTTTGTATTGTATTTTATTATAAACAGATACAAACTCGGTGTACTTAGAATTATGGATTACAGTATGAGCATTAATAATTAACATCAGTGAGCAACGGGATGAGTGAAGTAGTTGAAGGGGCATAGTACATTTATTGTGATTAGCACCAAGCAATATAAGGAATTGTTGAATCACTGTATTTTGCTATATTGTATACCTGGAACTAATATAGCACACTATGTGTTATGGTTAAATTTTTAAAGTCAATTAAAAATAGGGGTGCCTGGGTGGCTCAGTTGGTTGGGCGACTGCCTTCGGCTTAGGTCATGATCCCGAAGGCCCGGGATCGAGTCCCACATCGGGCTCCCTGCTCTGCGGGAAGCCCGCTTCTCCCTCTCTCACTCCTCCTGCTTGTGTTCCCTCTCTGTCTGTGTTTCTCTCTGTCAAATAAATAAAATCTTAAAAAAAAAAAAAAAGATAATGTGGGTGCCTGAGTGGCTTAGTAGGTTAAAGCCTCTGCCTTCGGCTCAGGTCATAATCTCAGGGTCCTGGCATAGAGGCCCATGTCGGGCTCTCTGCTCAGGAGGGAGCCTGCTTCCTCCTCTCTCTCTGCCTGCTTGTGATCTCTCTCTCTGTCAAATAAATAAATAAAATCTTAAAAAAAAATAGATAATTAATATAAAAATTTTAGCTTATTGAAAGTTGGTGATTTACATCTTATTTTCTGCTAACTTCTAGGTTAATAACTAGGGAACCAACGAAAGTTTAACTTATTACCAGAAAATTAAAACTTTTTTTGATATTTTTTAAGATGTTGAAATTATGTGTTATCATGTGGTAAAAATGTTTTCTTGAGAATTTCTATAATTTAAAAGTATCATTTTTTTTTAAATTGAATTGCTCTTGGTCAGAGACCTTGTATATGAAGTTTCAACCTTGTAAGAATGTTTATGACAGAATTGCAAACTCCCAGAATGTCTGCAGGTAATGGAAACACTGACAGATTCTTAATTATGGAACCATCACTGGGCAACGATATGCCATAGCTGCTCTGCGATAAAATAGACCGGTTTGGCTGCCTATAAATTTTGATACGTCCTATGGACAGTTAAAACTAAAATTTCCCCTGAGGTTAAGTAAAAATTCTTTGAAAGGAATGTGACAAGCATTTTATTTGACTTTAAACATTGTTAAACTACTATGGTGTTAGAAGAATAAGTTTCCCTAGTTTAGACTTATTATAGTAATGTACCCTTCCCTTTCATCCCTAAGTACAAAAAACTGTCACCTTTGAGAATTGATATTTCTTCTTTCTATTATCAGTTAGACTGAGAGTTGATATTTCTTCTCCTTGTTATGTTATTTCCTCTCCGTATTTCTGTGTTTTTCTTGTAGGAATTCATAGAAAAAATATATTTGAAACATTTAGATGACTACAGATGGAATACGTTTTTGTTTAATGATCTTTTCAACAAATAGTATTTTTCTTTGAGTGGCTGACAGTAGTAGAGTTCAGTTAGGAAAAAGACTTCAAAGGATCTACTAGATTTAGATACAAGTCACAGCTCGAGGAGCTTCACTGATGATGAGGGCTGGAGTTGGGAGTTCAGAAAACTGACAGATGAATGGCAATCTGGAAGTAGGCTACTTTTTCCAGTAGCAGTTAGGAAAAATGAGTCACAGCTAGATAGTCACACTGCAGGCAGAGATCTGAGTGGTTTTCTAGGCTGCAGGAAAAGAGGCAGCAGAAAGAGTGTGAAGAGAGTCATTCCCTTCATTTGTGTTATTGCTACACTTCACAGGCATTCTGCTTTTCACACTGTGTAGCAAGTGCTTACTTCAATGTTTATGTAGATTATTTCCTTGTTTAGAATCTTCACCAGGAGATTCTCAGCATAAAATCCAGCTTCCTTAATTGGCATCAGGGTCAGCCTCAGGCTGTCACCTGTGCACCCCCCCCATAGTCCCCCCCTTATTTATTTGAGAGAGAGAGTATGTGTGCAAGAGAGCTGGGGAAGGGGGAGAGGGAGAAACAGACTCTCCGCTTAGCAGGGAGCCTGATACAGAGCTTGATCCCAGGACCCTAAGATCGTGACCTGAGTTGAAAGCAGCTACTTAACTGGCTGAGCCACCCAGGTGCTCCAAGAATATTCTTAATAATATTATTCCATGTAGTATATAACCACTGATCTTATGGTTTATCTTTTTTTAGGAGCAGGAGCTTGATGAAGAATGGAAGAATTTCTGGTTGTTTTCATGATATACAAGCCCACCCAATTCAGAATTTGCATTCTTCCCATTCATCAGGTATTTTTTCATCAAATTTTCTTGTATACTGAGAAAACTATCAAGTCTTGACTCAATTACTACCTTGCTTCATGTTCTTACACAAATCAGTTCATCTTCTACAAGTTTCCATTTGTTTTATAATGTGAAGGGGGTAGGCTGGGTGGCCCTTTCCATGTATAAAATTTTGTGCTATGTGATTTGTTTCAAAACCTTTTAGTAGAGTGACTAATTCCAGTGTGAAAGAAAATGTTTATTTATTTATTTATTTTAAAGATTTTACTTATGTATTTGACAGAGAGAGACACAGTGAGAGAGGGAACACAAGCAGAGGGAGTGGGAGAGGGAGAAGCAGGCTTCCTGCCGAGCAGGGAACCCAATGTGGGGCTCCATCCCAAGACTCTGGGATCATGGCCTGAACTAAAGGCAAATACTTAACGACTGAGCCACCCAGGTGCCCCCCAAAAAAAATTTCAAAGAAGTTGTTATAGGAATTTTTCCAGTCACAACTATTCTCTGTGAATAGGGATTAGAACATTAATTTTCCTATAGGGAGGAAATATAAAATATAATATATATAATATATATATATATATTATATATATATACACCATAAATTTGCATGTGTAGCTAGCTACTTGCAATAATTTAAATGCCTACTAAGAGGCAGTGATCACTATATAGCAATAAAGAAGAACAAATGTTTGCTTCACTCAGCAACCTGGATGAATCTAAAGAACATATGGAGTGAAAGCAACCAGATAATAAGTACATACAGTATGATTATATTTCTGTGAAACTGAAGAACAGCTAAAACAAATCTATGGTGACAGAAGCCAGAGTAGTTCAGAATAGAACAACGGCTCAAAAGGAAACCTGTTGGAATGCCACTGTGGACATCTTGTACATGTTGATCTAAATGGGGTCGTACACACATGTGAAACCAGTAAGCTGTATACTTAAGACAGGCACACTTTACAGGCTATAAACTGTACCTTAGTAAATAAAAAAGTTAATTAAAATTATTGTGTAATGTAATAATCCATTTACTAATGGCATTAATGGAATACAAGTAGTCATAAAAGAAATTATATCTCATCTTTTAAAATAAAGAAATTAGGCTTCTTTCTTTTTAATCATAAAATTACCTTTTAGGAAGATAATTACTTGTTTAATCTAAGGGAAGACAAAATAAGCTGTAGGCTTTTTGTTTACTGGCACAATAAAAGGTTATGTATCTATGTTATCAACTTGTTTATGCAGTATTATTTGAGAAGAAGATGTTTTACAAAAGTAACTTTTCCAGGTAAATTAAAGCTGTCTTTTTAAGGGCCATATTTAAAAATTAAAGAAAATACAAGAGGTCTTTGCTTGTTTGCAGTTTTCAAAGAGGGAAACAGAAACCACACGTGGCTTTAGTAGGGAGCTGCCTAGGCAGCCCCAGGGCTCAGGACAGTGCACTGTGCAGCTCTGGGAAGTTGAGCAAGTGTCCCAGATTCTCACCTCAGGTGTCGTATTTTTAAACCAGAGTTTTGCAACACTTTAAAATGTTGATGCTGGATTTTAGAATGCATTAACATCATTATATTATTGAACAAAGAATATATCGTTAACTCTTCATGATGACTAGAGTATAATCACTATTATCCTGTAGTGGTAGAGCTTTGCATCTTGTAGCTTTTCTTTTTTCCCTTTCCAAATCAGATTCTTATCTTTGGTCTACACTCTTCTTTAAAAATGCTTTTTATTTTGTTTTGTTTTTTAAGTAAACTCTACCCCAAACATGGGGCTTGAACTCACGACCCCAAGATCAAGAGTCACATGCTGGGGCACCTGGGTGGCTCAGCTGGTTAAGCGACTGCCTTCAGCTCAGGTCATGATCCTGGAGACCCGGGATCGAGTCCCACATCAGGCTTTCTGCTCGGCAGGAAGTCTGCTTCTCCCTCTCTCAGTCCCTCTGCTTGTGTTCCCTCTCTAGCTGTGTTTCTCTGTCAAATTAAAAAAAAAAAAAAAAAAAAGAAAAAAAAAGAGTCACATGCTGTAGTGACTGAGCCAGCCACACTCCCCTGTCCTAGACCCTTAATAGTCCCCACCCTTTGTCTTTATTCTACCTTCCTTTTAGTTTGCTGTTTAATCACCTATGAACCTGGACCAAAAAAATAATCTTGTTTTTCAATGAGAATCATTATACTCATGAGTTAGCATCCCAGTATTAAAGTTATTTCCAGAGGCTCCAAATTAGCTCTTCGGACTATTTCCATTTACTTCTGGTTTGGACAGTGCTTAGAAAATTATTCTGAGGGGCGCCTGGGTGGCTCAGTTGGTTAAGCAACTGCCTTCGGCTCAGGTCATGATCCCGGAGACCTGGGATCGAGCCCCACATCAGGCTCCCTGCTCGGCGGGAAGCCTGCTTCTCCCGCTCTCACTCCCTCTGCTGTGTTCCCTCTCCAGCTGTGTTTCTCTCTGTCAAATAAATAAATAAAATATTAAAAAAAAAAAAAAAAAAAAAAAAAAAAGAAAATTATTCTGAAAGTCTGTCTCCCAGAGATGTGATATAATAACTGTATGTAATCATTGGCTATAGCCTATTTTGCCTAGAGAAGAAACTAGTATAGAGCTACTGAGACATTCCTTTTAACATAGTCTGCTTTAGTATTGCCTACACATTCAGCTTATGAATTAATTAACTTTATTTATGTTATTTTTATATTTATTCTATTTATATTATTCTTCATGTAACTACCATTGTTTTCACTAATTTCAGAGTTTCTTAGGTGTTCCCAAAAAGTAAATAAGGAAGGAGAGTAAACCAATGATTATTTAGTTTATTTGCATTGTCTATTATTTGCATTGTGGTGAGGAACTACTAACCTATGGATTGATTGCACTGAGAGATTAATTGACTGCTTTATAAAATTGTGTTTTCACTTAGGCTTATAGGAATAAGAATGTATTGAAATAAGAATAGCCTACTTTAAATTTACTGATAAATGAGTCTTTAATATGCTTGCATTAATATGTTTGTTTGAAAGTATTGTGCCTGAAAAGTAGGCTTAACATGGCTATTTTCTACTGGTATAGGTTTACTGGAAAAATCGAGCACTATTTACTCAAGTTCAGCAGACCCTTTTCTTCCTGGAATTTGCAAAGAATTGATTGGGTCATCCTTAGGTTTTCTCGGACAGAGTTATGATGAAGAAAAAACCATGGCAGATAGCCTGATCAATAATTTCCTTAAAATTTATCACGGGTTATTTGCCATTTCCAAAGCTCATGAAGAACAAGATGAAGAAAGTCAAGATAACTGTAAGCAAACTTACTGCTTTTTATTAACTTACATGAATGATTATTTATTTTCTGCACATTACATTTTCTTTTGAATGACTGTCCTATTTTGCATGCATTTTCTGACTTTAATGATGAGCATGTATGAGTTCTTTTATCTGGAGATTACTTCTTCCAGTAATTTTCCTTCTTTTTTCAAAGTGTTCTCTTCTGATCGAGCAACCCAGTCACTTACTATCCAGGTCACATGTGCTTTTGAGCAGCTTGTGGTGCTACTCAAACACTGGCTGAATGAAATTCTACCTTCTACCAGCACAGCAAGACTTGAAGATGAATTGAAACAAGAGATCAAAAAACTAGGAGGCTACTTACAGTTATTTTTACAGGTAAATTGCTTTGCTGATTATCATTTGAAGAATTCATTTATTCAGCAAGTATTTAGTGACCTACTGCAGATGTCTGCATCTTCCCCAAAATTAGATCTGTAGGATTTTCAGAACTGATTTCCGTTTTGTAATTCTGAAACTGTGGTTTTCTATAATTGTTTATTATTTATGGCTTCTGTGCCAGGCATTAAGAGTTCTCAGTGATTTATAAATATTAACTTATATGGTTATTAAGCATACCGTTATTAATCACCATTTTATAAAGGAAGAAACGGAGGTACAGGATATGTAGCCTATCCAGTGTTACATATATAACAGGTAAGTGTTAGACTTAGGATTTGAATCCAGGCAGTCTTGGGCCCAGAGTTCATGCTCATTACTATGTGTATTCTACTGTGCTCGTCCTCAATAATGGCTATGGGGGAAAAAGCCAAAGTCTTGCTCTGATTATATATTAGATTTCAGCTTATGCTGAATTTGGCACAAGCCCGCTGATGTACAGGCAAGGAAAATATTTTTTTTTCTGTTTACCTCATATCAAGAGAGATTAGACTTGGCTCTGAAGAAGTAAGCTAAAAACTTACTGTCTGTCATATAAAATCTGGAAGTAGGCATGGTGGCTCTGCTCCACTCCTTGAGCTCCACACTCCTTCCAGTATACCTTTCTATCAAGCCTAAACCACAGCCCTTTATTTCATGGTCCACCATAGTGGTGGAGCTCTGTCTGAGTTCATTGCAGTGGGGTGGAAGTAGTGACAAAGAAGTGAAGGGCCAAACTTCTCTTAAGGGAAGTTTCTGGAAATTTCCATATGATGTTTCTCTTTATATATCTTTGGCCAGAACGTCATCACATGACTGTATCTAGTTACAAGTATTATTGGGAAATGTACTTTTTATTCTGGACAGCTATGTACCTAGTGGAACAATCAAGGATTCTATTAGTACAGAAGTGGGGGATTTGATATTGGATAATACCTCGTCATCTGCCATTTCAGTGAAGTCCTCTGTAAGAATTCTTTGAATAGGGGCACCTGGGTGGCTGAGTCAGTTAAGCATCCAGCTCTCAATTTCGCCTCATTTCAAGATCTCAGCGTCATGAGATCAGGCCTTGTGTCAGGCTCTGTGTTTAGTGTGAAGACTGTGTAGGATTTTCTCTCTCCCTCTCCCCCTCTGCCCTTCCCCTGCTTGTGCTTGAATGCATGTGCTCTTTCTCTCTAAATAAATAAAATCTTAAAAAACAAAAAAGAATTCATTGAACACATGAAGGGAGCAAATCTAAAAATACCAAAAGGGATAGTTTTCAGTTTTGGTGGGTTTTTTTTTTTTTTTAATTTTTGTTTTTTTAAGATTTTATTTATTTGACAGAGAGACAGCGAGAGAGGGAACACAAGCAGAGGGAGTAGGAAAGGGAGTAGCAGGCTTCCTGCCAAGTAGAGAATGCAATGCAGGGCTTGATGCAAGGACCCTGGGATCATGACCTGAGCCAAAATTGGACGTTTAATGACTGAGCCACCCAGGCACCCCAGTTTCCATTTTTTAAATGGGTGACTTGGCTTCAAAATGTTCTAGAATGTTGAACAAATCTTATTTATTGTGCCCACCAAGAGACTTTCTTCATTCTTTTTTGTAGTACCAGTTAGTTGTATCAAGTACTTCCTGAGTGGATTATTTATTTGGTAGGGTTTGGAAATGTTTTCTGAAAAATTTGGAAATGAGTAATCTCACTAGTCAAATTGAAATCAAATGTTTGTTTTTAATTGTCCATTATTCTTCCCTAGGAGGCCTTTCTGGGTCTCCCCATGACTTGGTTAGGCAATTATCTTATTTGTTTTTCTGATGACCCTGTACCTCACCTATTATGCCTTTTAATATAGCATATCTATAAACCTACACTCCTCAATGGGCAGTAAGCTTCGGGCAGTTAGAGGGACGTAAGTGTCTTTTTTCAGAAGGGCTCATCATATGATAGATGCTTAGTCGGATACTTGTTAATGACTTAATTATAAATTCACACTGGATGAAGGATCACTTTGGATATAAGCAGCGAAGACATAGAACAACTCTAGGACAGAGAGGTGGGCTACAAACAGATATGGGTGAAGTAATAGATGAAGGAAATTCTCTGATAGCATAGAGCCATGAAAATGAAGGCTGGCCCGAGGCAAAGCTGGGGGAGCCCAAAGCCTGAGAATCTGACTTATTCTTGAACCTGGAGAAGGAAGATAGTTGAGGGGTTGGGGAGGGGGAAGAGAGTGTGAGATGTATTTAGCTGGCTCTTAGATTTTAGAGGCAGTTTAGGAACAGAAAAATCCCCCAAACCCACTATTGGCATCTGAAAACCCAGTGTTTGAACCTATGCTGAATTAGTTCTGTGTCCTTTGGCAAATTGCTTACCTTTTTAAGCTCTCCACTTTCTCCTTGGGAAAATAAAAATAACATTGCCTATCTGGCAAGTTGCTATGAGGTTAGATGGATGGATGTTATAAGAAAGTGCCTAGTAAAGTAACTGGTATGTAGTTTCTTTCCTTCTTTTCATTCTCTAGGAAGAACACTTTGAACTTAACTTAGGGGTTGTAACCTATAGCCCTATGGGAAAGGTTTTATGTAAGGAATCAAGGATGGAGAGAACAGGCGACTTGAAGGGGAAATTAGACCAAGCTCAGGAGAGACTTACTTTAAATTGGCAAAACTGAATTTAGTGACTACACGTCCTACCTAAGTGTGGTTTGAGAATTCTTACCTTGTAGCAGTATTATAAGCATGGCCCAGAAAGCAAGCCAAGAGAAAGATTCTGAAGAATCATACAGTTGGCAGGTAACAGAAAGAAAATCTTGGGGTGGGGCAGGGGTGGGACACGTCTTCATTCCTCTTGGGTATGTGTACTCTAGTGTAGAAGCCTTTAGTTTGAAGGGTAGTTTTCCTACTTTCGCTTCTCTCTTCCTTCTCCCCTAATAAGAGAAAGTATCTTTATTAACCATCTATCAGAAGACTATGGAGACAGGAAAACTTCAAAAAGACAAAAAAAAAAGAGCCACATTTTGTTCCCTTTTTTGGTTGGGGGCATTCATTCACTTCTGTCTTCTATTTAGTTAACTGCATCCTTGTCTTATGTCTCCTATTGGCATGTAAGGTCTCTGAGCGTAGAGGCTATATCCAAATCATTTTATCATCATTAGTAGCTATAGTGTTGCATGTTTTCTGATTCTGACTGAGACTTTTATGAAGCATAGTCACCATATCAATGAATGCAGAATTTATTTTCTTCAAATTGCTTTTCTTGTCTTTTTGTTACCTCTGTAATCTCATGTCTCTGATATACTGATCCATTTTTGTTTTATAGGGATGTTGTTCAGATATCTCATCAATGGTAAAAGAGTCTCAAAAGAAAATAATCCAAACTATACAACAAGCTGTAAAGTATGTGGGACAGTTATCAGTTCTTAAAGGGAACAAGGTGCATTTTCTGGAAAATAGCAATACGGCTCTCAGTGTTCAGGTAATTTGGTCAGATTAGTTTTGGAAGACTTCATCTGAGAGAACAGTAGTCTTCTGATAATAGAATCACTAAACAGGATAAAGTTTTTATTTTAAAATAGTCCATACTTTTAATAGTTTGGCAATATGATTTAAAACTGTTTCAATCTAAGTTGGTTAAATGTACTGGATAATTCTGGAATCCTCACTTTGCCTTTTGGATCTTTGCTTTGATGATAGATACCTACTCTGGAGGGTTTGCACAGCCAATCAACCCATACAGAACTCGATAATTCTAGAAAATTTGTATGTGCTTGCTTTAAGTATTCATGCCATTAAAAACAGTATTAGAATGTTACTGTGTTCTAGCTACGCAGTATCCTAAGAGGACATTCTTTTTTTTTATTATTTAAATTTTGCTAGTTAACATACAGTGCAATATTGGTTTCTGGAGAGAACTCAGCGGTTCATCACTTACACACAACACCCAGTGCTCACAACAACTAGTGCCCTCCTAATGTCCATTAGCCATCTAACCCACCCCCTACCTCCCTCAGACATGCACTCCTTATTAGCTGTTATATGTGGAATGCTAAATTACAGATTTGCTAAATTTATTGCATGTTATATGTAGAATGTTAAATTATAGATTTTCTTACAGACTTTTTATTCTAGCTTTACTTGAATGTAATAAACTAGGAACTTACTATAGTCCTAAAATAAGCAGAAAATATAACAATTATTTTATAATTAAAAAATATAACACCGAGTTTTCTACTTAATGCTTAAAAACTTTTTCTAGGAGGATTTCATGGATGCCCTTTGTGATGGTATGGGCTTAGGAATGAAGATTCTGTTTGATGCTGGACTAGAGAAAGCAAAAGAACTTCAACATGAACTCTTAAGGCAGTGTACCCAAAATGAGGTAAAAGGAATAAAAGAACATTCTATATATAGTATCAGATGGTCTGTAAAGTTGATTTTTAGAAAGTAGTTTAATTCAACTAAATTTGATTCTTATAATTTTATGTGTTTTCATTAGTGTTGAATTATTTTTTTTTTTCTTGAAAAGGCTGATGTGATCATTATGTCGGTTATTGTAAGTGAACCGGCAGTGGATAAACTCCAGAGCAGACTGGAATATGGCAGTGACATCTAGTGTTCACTTTCTGCTGCTCTATTTCTTCCTCATCTTTGTTTAGGTCTCTACTTTTCCACCTAAGAATAGAAACTACTGTTTATTGAGCCAATATTTTAAACTAAATATTTTGCCAGAGGCATTCGTGTCTGTTATTTCATATCAAGATACAGAATCAATGAAGATTTGAGTGACTTGCAAAAATGCTTCTTCCCCAGCTCCTCCAGCTAATTAACATTAAAGCATAAACCAGTAGCTGTCTTAGAGGTGGCACTGTTTAAAACCTCTCTCTGCCAGTGTTCAGGAACCGTTTATCAAGTCAATCCTCTGACTTTTTCTTCACCTGTCGTCTGTAATAATACTTATGTCCTAGGTTGTGAGTCATTTATTTATTAAATAATCTCCCACTACAAGTATGGGACTGTGAACCTCCCCACTTTGCAAAGGAGGAATTACTTGGGTTCCTATGTGTTTCACAGAGCTGGAGGACTTTGTCCAGTCATCTAGACATTTGTCCACTCTCTGCCCAGCCAGGGTTTTATATTTTACCTACTGGGCTCCAAAACTCAGCATGTTACAAAAATAAGGTTTGTAAATCATTGTTCATGCAAATTAACATTATTTATTGAGAGTTATTACTAGTAAATGAAGACTCAGAAGATAAGTTCCAATCTTTATGGCAGTGAGTCTCAGAGCCCTGTTTGTTCTAGAATCTTGTTGTAACAACTGCTTGTTAAAACCATCTGCGCCCATTCCCTTTCTTTTTTCTGGAGTCTGCCAGCTGCGATGGAGCTGCCTGGGGACGTTGTATTTGCTGAGCTCATCCCACTACGATGGGTACTCATTTACATACATACTGTTTGATCTAGGAAAGTCAGTCGGGTGGGTAGGGGACCGTTAGTGTCCACCCCTCTGACTCGTTTCCAGAAAGGCATCGAGTAAGATTTTTTTTTTTCCTTTTAGAAAATCCTTTTCATTAATGTATGTCTAGCTTCCTTATCAGGGGAGAGATTTTCCATGTAAGCTAGAGGGGATCTCCATCCCTTTCCTCAGACCACAGGGCTTCATGGGTTCATCTCTGCCCAAACTGGCTCAGAACTTGAAAAAACACTGAATGTTTAATTGTTTCTCCTGCTCCTGTGTAGCCTTGAGCTGCTTACCTGGGCCTCACTTGTTGCCTATGAAAAGTGAGGATGAGCATATGTACTCCATAAGGTAGTTCTGAGCAGTATCCAAAATTAAGAACAGTGGACAGGAAAATGTTAAACACAGTGCCTGGCAGATCTTAGCTGCCTCAGCTTGCTTGTGCTTGTTCTCTCTGTATGTTTGCCTTTCTCACTTTGTGTTATTTTGTTTGTTTGTTTGCTTGCTTGCTTGCTTGCTTGTTTATATATTTTTAAGATTGTATTCATTTATTTGACAGAGAGATAACAAGAGCAGGAACACAAGTAAGAGAGGGAGAAGCAGGCTTCCCACCAAATAGGGAGTCCAATGTGGGACTCAGTCCCAGGACCCTGGGATCATGACCTGAGCCGAAGGCAGACACTTAACAGCTGAGCCACTCAGGCGCCCCTGTGTTATTTTGTTTCTTAAAATAAAAATTCATTCAAAAGGAGCTCATTTTGTCACTAAATCAAGATACATGGGTCTAGTCATTTTCCAGGATTCATGAGGCTGGTTTCAGTTCTGTGATGCAACTTTGAAGACAGTTTACTCATACTGCCTACTAGCAACATCTCCAGCTCGGTTGTGCCCAGCAGCAGCACCATTTAGCCCTAAAACACTTTCTTTGTCCCTGTTTGCAAAGTAAGATTTCCACCAGCAGTAAGTGCAAGAAGGTATAGAGTAAGTTAATGAAAAGCAGAGGTGACGTAGCACATGTGTATGTGCTCAGTGGGTAGTAGAGCGGGGTGCAGATGTTCATGTGGCTGCTGTTTGGAGGAAATACACAGCGAAAGGGTCAGGCCCATTTTGCATAAAATTCATATTATCAGCATTTTCATGCAGGCTTCTCCCTCTCTTCCTCTCTTTCTCTCATTTTCTGTATGCACCAGCTGTATAGTCATGGTGGGATTTTAGCTTATCATATTCTCATAAGTTAAAACTCAAGAACCTGTGGAAGGAAAGCAAAGAAGCTGAAGAAATAGAAAATGGGTTAAAACATAAGGCATTGGAGTTGTAATTGTAAAGCTGAAGCCAGGGGAAAAAAAGAATTTGTATGTGTCTCTTTTTTTTTAAACCACATAAAGGAATTTAATGTAGACCTCAGGAGGAGCTGTGTGGGTAAAGCCAATTACATCCCCTAGCAGAAATGAAGAGAGAAGGTACCTTAAGGGGGCAGCACTGAGCAGTACAAAACAAAGGCTTCGAATAGGGACTGGGGTTCCCACCCTGGTTCTGAGTCTTAGGAGCTTGGAATCTGATTTCTTATTTGTAGATGGAAGACAATTGTATGTTTAACATAGAGTTATAATTGAGAAGCAAATAATAAAACATGTAAGTGAAGTCACTCGGATAGGAAGACAAATACTGACAATAGTTAATAATACTACTATGTTGTATATTTGAAAGTTGGTAAGAGAGTAGAGCCTTAAAGTTCTCGTTGCCAGAAAAAAAATTGTAACTCTGTGAGGTAATGGATGTTAACAAAACTTATTGTGGTGACCATTTTGCAGTATATCGAATCATTATGTTGTACAGTTTTAAATTAATACAGAGTCATATGACAAATATATCTCAATGAAACTGAGGAAAATGTGTATGTAGTTCTTTGAGCATAATATTTGCTTGATATATTAGTTACCTCACACTCTTCTAAGGGAAGTCTTGGAAACTTTATTCCTATAAATATTTAAAGGTAAAACAAATGATATTATTATCACATCAGAGTATGTAATACATAGTTCATGTAGAATCAATGCGCAGTTTATTTTAAAAGAAGCTCTGCTGACCTGATTTAAGTACTCCAGCTATTTAATTGCAGTCCCAATAAAAGAACTTTTTTTTTGACTTCTTAGACTAAAAATTCTTCCCTGTCTCATCCCTTAGAGTTCTAGGATTTTCAACTTCTAAATAATTATTTATATAATAAAATGCATTAATATTCCCTATAGGTTGCCAAAGAGATGAAAGCTAAAGCCATTGGATTGATTGGATGTGTTGAAAATATGTTTGCTGAGTGGAAAACGGTAAGAGAAGCTTTAGTGTTTATTTTTGTTTGGTGTATTTGAGCATTTCATTCGGTTGAAGTATAGATATGACATGTTTATTTCAGTTTTTATCCTTAGCCGGAGAATTCCTGCGCCTGGTTAGTGGCAGCATGTACATTCAGCTCTCTAGCTACTTCCTCTTGGATGTCATAACTTGTTCATTTTAGTAAGAGATAAGATATTGTATAGAAGTTAATATTAATGTATTTAATCTATTTCTTACTGCTACTGGTTTAGTAACTGTCAGCTTTTGGGGCACCTGTCTGCCTTCAGGTCGGGTCATGATCCCAAAGTCCTGGGATCGAGTTCCACATCGGGCTCCCTGCTCCACAGGAAGCCTGCTTCTTCCTCTCCTACTCCCCCCTTGCATTCCCTCTTGCTATGTCTCTCTGTCTGTCAAATAAATAAAATCTTTAAAAAAAAAAACAAGACAAAACAAAACTGGCAGCTTTTCCTGGGATAGTCATTGGCTAAAAAATTGTGTTTAATGATCAGTATGCTTAAGGATTTTAAAATATAGGTGAATTAGACAAATTATTTTCGTGTCACAAGTAAATAGAAAAATATAAATTAAGTGTATAATCAATGTGTCAAAAAGGAAAGAAATACCTATGGCTTGAAAATTTTTATTTAAATAAAAATAATGGAAGATATATAAAGTTGAACCCTAAAAATTAAATTTATCTTTTATGATATTGGATAATAAAAGGTACTGTTTTATTTCATTCCAAAGTAATTTGACAATTGAACTTTGATTTAAAATTAATTTAAATTTCTTGGGGCACCTGGATGGCTCAGCTAGTATAGCATGCAACTCTTGATCTCAGGGTTGTGAGTTCAAGCGCCATGTTGGGCATAAAGCCTGGTTAAAAAAAATTTTTAATTTAAAAAATAGAATTTAAAATTCTTATTTCTTTTAAAAAATAATAATTATTAATATTGTATGTTGGTCTTACTTGTAGAAATGGAACTAAGCCCTGGTGAGGAAAGTAAACTCATTCTCTTTCCTAATGATAAGATTCTGATGATTAAAATTGTATTGAATAAGCCTTACTTATAGCCTTACTATAGCCCATTATGTATTTTTGAAAATATTAACTTTATTTACAGAAAAGTTTCAGAACTGAACTACAACAAGAAAATCCAGGATACCAAGATTTGAAGAAGATGGTTAATCTTGCACCAGAATTCCTAAAGTTAAAACATTGCTTGGAGCAAACTATTCAAATTATTATTTCTGAACTGAGAGGTATATACTCCAGATGGAATTTATAATTAATCAAAATTGTATAGTTTAAGAACTCTCAGACATCTTTTCATTTCTAGTCAGTCTAATTAATGCTACTTCCTTGGCATTAATTACCAATATAGGAACTTATATGATCGTATTCTCACTTAATATATATAAATACTTTACCTAAATAATTAGATCCTAAAAACCCAGGTGTTTATTTAGCAGATAAGCTGAGTGGTCTTAAATAGTTTAGATTTATCTTGACAGGGTTTCTTTGACCTAAAAGATATGTAGTCATATAAGAGTAATAAATACCTCATGAAAAATGAAAAGGTTAATGAACTTTTCCTTCTCTTCGCATAGGATGCCACACTGACAAAAGTCTTCTCAAGAACTGTGTTGAAGGTCTTTGCAACTTGGCCAAGGATTTTCATGATGACTTGACCATGCGCTCTACTCTCGACAGCTGTGAGAAGAGAATACCTCAGCTTGGCCATGGGGGACTAGAACCTCTAGTCAAGTCACTCCTTTTATGTTTTGAATCTGAGGAAAGATCTGATTTGTTGAATCCCTGGGAAACTTGTAACCAAAATACCAGAGAAGAAGGACAGCAATCTAAACCAAGCAGGACTGACTGCGTTAGGAATAAAGGTGTGCCAAAGCGTGTCTATGAACTCCATGGCTCGTCCCCAGCAGTGACCTCAGAGGACAGCACACCCAGTAGGATTCAATGGGTGTGAATTCTGATATGTAGGCACTTGATGACCTTCCATGAAAGAGAAAGAACGCTGGATAGGCAATTTTCCTTATGTAGGAGAATACAAAAAGCAGGAAATCAGCATAAATGTTTCAAAAAAGTCCATGTCTGTTTGGTGGCCTTCCATTGGGAATGGAGAGAATAAGCATTATGGAATCCCAATTTCAGAATGTGCATTCAAGAGTTTCTTGGCAGATGATTTTAAATAGGCATTCACTGTATTTGGAACATGGTGGCAAGAGAATGAAATTAGGAGTTCGAAAACAAGCGAATGGTCATTTCTTTAGTTTCTCATTACTTTGAATTTTAAATGTTTATCTTTCACATTGATATACTATCTCTGGTTGGTTCTTTAGCTTGTTTGTAAATGGTTACTATAGTTACTATAAGTTATTTTCTCATGAGCTGAAACACATGAATCATCAGTTACTTTATGCCTGTACCTTCTCTCTGCTGCAAATAGCTAGAGGTTTACGGTGAAATTGCCAATGTAGGTTTAACTGAGGCAGCTTAACTTGCATTGTTTTATCTAAAACTGTTTTCTTGAAAGGTTCGCTGGTCGCCTTTTTGAATAGTGTGTTCAAGGGCAGTTTCCTTTTCTTTCCAAATAGAAGTAGTTAACCTAAATATAGTGTAGCTATATGCTAATAAAATGGCTTGCTGGTGTAATAGTTCACTATGTCATCTATGTTCCCAAATGGGGGCTGTATGAATATAGTTAAAACAATCAAATATTGCCAGAATCACCTTTTGAATGGGGTTACGAAGTCAGAGGCTGGACCTTTTCTTGATAATGCTTGTTTTGTTAAAGGAATAATGAAAAAGTTTGTACAGGATTTGGTAAAGATTAAAGATCCTTATTCTATCTCACAGTTTAAAAAAACCTTGATTTATAATCAGGTAATAAAGACTATATTTTCCTTTTGGGATCTTTCGTTAAGGAAATAGTTTGATATTTGTGATCACAGCATATGTGTAATTTGGAAAGGTACTTAGTGATTCTACTTGGGCAATATTGGGCAGTTCCTGGAGAATAATTCTTTTAAATAAACTGATCCTTTCATGTGTACTTTTCACTTGCAGATATCACTTGTATATGTGGCCTGACAAGTGAAAATTGGGTATTAGTACCATGAGTAAATTCAGTAATTTCCTTGTTGGGAAGAGATTGTAAATAATACTGGTTACTGGAGCCAGAACAATGTTAATAAACCATGCACTGTGTTCCCAGGTGCTTTAACATGATGCGCTGTAGCAAATTTGCTTTACTTGACTTTCTCTTTCTTTTTTTTTTCTTTCTGGCATTTGAGTTTGCATTCTTTCTTAATTCTAAACATATTTTTAATAGTCAATGCTCTGCCAAGTGGTACTTTTGCTATCAAGTTTCATAAAGTGTCAATGTACATATAAGAACTTTGCCTAAAGGTTGTACTTCTTTGAAGAACTTTCTAAAGTATCAATACAGTAGTTTTCATCTTAGTATTTGGTACTTAATCTTTATTTCCTGCTTTCTAAACTCAGGACTTCATTGGTCAAAAAGCTATTAGTGTCTTTGTAAAACTTTATATATATATATATATGTATTTATACTTTTAAGTAAATTGTTATACAATATTCAAAATGAATGATGAAAATATATTTGCTCTTAGAATCATGTGTACTGATAAGAAATGTTGTAAAGAGAATGCCTTTAATAAATCTTACTGGCTTCAAAAATATCTCTTGGTCTCAGATTTTTTTATTTTACTGATTTTCTTCATTTACTTTATTTCTGACTCAAAATAGCCATAATAGCTCTGCTTTGATAATAGTTATACTAAATACATCATAGTTATATATATATAACTATGATAATACTTATACTAGTATTACAAATCAAATAGGCAATACTAAATAATAATATTATTATGACAACTACTTAGATTTTTTCTTTCAACAGTGCTCTCTGCGTCTTTGCAGCTGGTTGTCTGGAATAGCTTTATCCCCATGTGCTATAGTGGAGAGAGCAGCAACTTTGGAGTTTGGCGCATTTTTCACACATTTGGACTATGAAGCCCAATGCAGCTAATTAGTTACCATATGACCTTAGACAAGTTGTTTGCTGTCTTCTTACTCATTTCCTCATTTGCAGAAAGAAGAGTAATACCCACCTCATGGACTCCCTGAGCATTAAATGGGAAAAATATAGGAATAGGTTCTGGCCAAGTAGTGGATTATTAGTAAATGTTAGTGTCTGTCCTTTCCCAATACTGACAAAACCCTCATCACCGTATGTAAAGGGTCACATGTGGTGCAAGCCCGTGCTGTGGTATTGCAACCCAGGAAACAAGGCATACTTGAAACTGCATCTGCTACCCCAGGTTCCCTGATAAAAGGAAGTCAACAGTATCCCACCGACCTTGAGGAAGGTTCAGTGTGACATAGGTGCGTCTTTCATGAGGTCCCTCTCAAATTTTTCGCAAAATATTATTTAGTTAACTAATTAGCATTTTTAAATTTGCAGTGCCTAACTATGTGCCAATAATGATTTTGAGGTTTTATCTAAGTATGGAAAGTAAGGGGCACCTGGGTGACGCAGTCATTAAGCATCTGCCTTCTGCTCAGGTCAGGATCCCAGGGTCTTGGGATGGAGCCCCGCACTGGTCTCCCTCCTGGTGGGAAGCCTGCTTCTCCCTCTCCCACTCCCCCTGCTTGTGTACCCTCTCTCACTGTGTCTGTCCCTGTCAAATAAACAAACAAAATTGTTATAAATAAAATAACTAAATCATAAATAAATAAATAAATAAATAAATAAATAAGGAAAATAAGAGTTCATTTATCACAGAAGAGTGGGGAAGTCATCAGTTTGGTTGCGTTAAAAGAAGGTTAATCTGTTCAGCTTCTTGTGCATGATTCATCAGGGAAGCTTGTGCTCTGGATTTAGGAAGTTATTGTCATTGCATGATATAATCAAGATTGAATTTTTTTCATCTTCTTTTAACTTTTATTGGCTTATGGGCCTTTTAGAAGTGGAGTATGGGTATTTAGATTGATATCATCTGATAGCTAGGTTCATTCCTTTTATTCCAATACTTATTTATTTAGTGCCAGGCATACTTCTGGTGCAATGTCATAGAAACATGAAAAAAAAAGCAGGGGGGCGTGAGCTTAGATTACCTCAAATCCTGGGCTTGTAAAAGATCCAATTTGTTAGATCCCCAGTTGTTCATAATGTTGTACCTTCTCAGTGCAGCAGACCTCTGACCGCACTGAAGCTGAACCCCATGAGAACCACCAGAGCATTACTGATTGAGTCAAGAGAGAATTCAGGAGGACACCATTTTGATTAAGCACATGGCCCTTCCCATTTTTTATTGCCAAATGGGTGAGTGTTAACATGCTCATGGATTTTTAAGAATTTAAGAGGAAATTCACAGTCTTCTAAGAAGGAATCATGCTTTTGTTTCTCTGGCTTATTTCAGTGTAAACATCTGAATTTGTCTACATCATCAAACATGGGCCCTTTAAGGGCCCTCATTTTCAAGATGAACAGACTGAGCTATCTACGACAAAGATGGGGAATCTCTGACATTTGGGGAATGGGTATCACTTCCTACAACCCTTCTCAACTCCTCCAGCTTTCAAGGCCTCCCCCACCCATTGTGTTTTGGATGCTGTACTGTGAAGTCACCGTTGACTTTCCTTCTCTTCTAGCACCTCCATTGCTGGCTGCCCTCACTCGTGGCCATCCTGAAACTGCTCTCACTAAGGTCATTGGCAATCTTCTAACTGCAAAATCCAAAGCACTTTTTCAGTCTTCTTCTTACTTCATTTTTCTTCTCTTTAGAAATTCTTTCCTTCCTGGGGTCGGGCACCTGGGTGGCTGAGTCAGCTAAGCGTCAGCCTTCAGCTCGGGTCATGGTCTCAGGGTCCTGAGTTCCAGACCCACGTTGAGCTCCCTGCTCAGCAACGGAGTCTGCTTCTCCCTCTCCCTCTGTCTCTTTCCCCATGCTCATGCTATCTCTCTCTCTCTCTCTGCCAAATATATAAAATCTTAAAAGAAAGAAAAATGAGTGCTCAGGAGAAGGAAATGTGAATTTGGGAGTATCCGCCGCTCATACATGGTAGTGAAAACTGCTCAAATAATCAGCAATACCGGCGGACTTTTCTTGAGTTATCCTAGACCAGGTCTTCCGGGCGAAGTGCTGCAGCTGTATTACCCGTTCACCCTCAGCCGTGACTCTCAGATAGGTACTGTTATTATCAGCATTTTAAAAAGGAGAAGCTAAAAAAAATAAAAAATAAATAAAAAGGAGAAGCTGATTTTTATCCCAACAGATTAGTTTCCCTTGTCCTCGGACTCCATATACATGGAATTATACAACGTATTCACATGTGTCTGGTTTCCTTCACCCCCCTCCCCCGCAGTGTTTTGTGGCTCCTCCAGACCAGTATGTGAGTCCGCACTGCAGCCCTTGCTACTGTTCAGGAATATCGAGTATTCCATGTATTCTATCCCAAATGGTTAACCCCTCACCTGCTCCATCACATGGGACCTCTTTCCAGTTTGGCCATTTGCCCACGGGGATCCCGTGTTTTTCTGTATTTCAGTGTGGGACTTTGCTCAAGTTCTACTTTTAGGATGGGAAGGGGCTCTTCTTGCATCTTCTCCTTCCAGATTTTAAGTTATTTCTGTTAATGTCTCCATTAGGCCTCCTGGATCAGCAGGATCCAGGCTCCGCACCGGCCCTGTGATGTTTTCTACTCCTTCCTGCACACATCCCCTTCCTTCTATGCCATTCGTAAGCCCCCTGACTTGCTGCCCAGAACCCACTGCTCCTGTGAGCATTTAGAACTGTACCTTTCCAGGCTACTTCCCCAGGGACAAATCCTGAGGACTCTTAGAGAAACCTCACCTATTTATGACTCAAGTACAGAAAAGCAAGACTTCTTCTAGCTCCTACACTTGAGTTCATATTGTTTCCCTACTTCTCTGAAACCAAGCCTCCTCCCAGCCACATCATCAAGGACACAAGCTGGTTGACACGGACAATGAAGTCACTGATGGATGGAAAAAGAAAACTATCTCAAACCTTGTCTAGGGCGCGGCTCTTTTCCATGATGTAATTCACAACCTCTTCTGGGAAGGAATTAGCATTCCTGATAAAATGCTTGAGGAATGTTCCGCTAGAACAAAATGAGATTATAAACTTCTGGGAAGCCCTTGTTACTCACTCAGCTGACTGACTAACCAAATCCTCTTTAACCAGACTTTTTTTTTTTTAATCCAGTGGTTCTTTAACTATTCTCTTTCCTATAAAATCTCTTCACCAAAAAGTTCTCTTGGAACTGACTTGCTCACAAAGACCTCTTTCCTGGCAGCAACTTTGTGGGTTTTTTTTCCTTTTTAGATTTTAATTATTTGAGAGAGAGAGAGACCGCAAGCAGGGGGAAGGGTAGAGGGAGAAGCAGACTCCCTGTTGAGCAGGGACCCCCCCCCCAAATGCTGGACTCGATTCCAGGACCCTGGGATCATGACCTGAACCTAAGGAAGATACTTAGCTTACTGAGCCACCCAGGCACCCAGGCAACAATTTTGAAATCAAACTCTGGCGTGTGCTTATAATCAATATGAGTTATCACTTTGCCATTCTAAGAGGATTCTGGGTGATAATTTAGGTAAATTTGAAGTTAAGTCACTTCTCATAGATTTAAGCATTTAACGGTTTTTTTTTTTTGAGTGCTTCCTTGTCTTCACTCTTTTTTTTTCTAAAATATTATATTCATTTGAGAGAGAGGGAGGGGTGAGGAACAGAGAGGGAGGGACAAGCAGACTGAGCAGAGTGCGGAGCCCGTTGCTGGGTTCGATCTCATGACCCCGAGATCATGACCTGAGCAGAAATCGAATGTTTAAGCGACTGAGCCACCCAGGAATCCCTGTCTTCACTCTTAAAAAGCTGAACATATAAGTTTGAGGAGAAGCTAAAAAAGAATACAAGAAGTTGGAGCAGAACACAGTGCTAGGGCCCCAGCTGCCCAAAGAGCCAAGAGGAAAGAAAGGAGGTGGAGGGTAAAAACAAACACCCTAATCATAAAAACACCGCCAGGGACGGGGCTAGGGAGATAGCGCCATGTGGGAAGCACAGGAACTGCAGACCTGCCAGATCTGGGCTCCGTTCCTGCCCCGCCCCCCACGGTGTGACTCTGGGCCAGGCACAGCTTCTGTGTGCCTCGCATGACCTTAGTTCACGTTCACAAGAACAAATAATGGACAGTTATTGCTGCCACTTCACAGGTAACAAAATGAAGGTTCAGAGATGCTGAGGAACCAGTACAAGATCACACAGCTGGAGGAGGCATGAGGACTGGAATTCTGGCTTGCCGATCACCAAAGCCTGTTTTCTTGGCCGCTGCATGATGCTGCCATGGAGGACCACTTGTGTGTGTCCGAGTCTGACTCCTGCCCCCTTACTCCATGTCAGTTACATTTGAGAGGGCAGGGTACACTTTCACAGCATCCTAAATGAACACGAGAGTCCTGTACTAGTTTGAAGTTTTTGTACATAGAAAGATCTCTGTTTCTTCATTTCCCTCCATTTCTATATCCTCCCTAACCACTTAGGACATCACATCCCCAGTTTATCATCAGGCTAGGGGATGGAGAAATAGAAAGAAGGCATCCTCGTCGCCAAGTTCACCTAGATCTGGAATATGGGACATGAAACTCGTCAAGAAGCTTAAGCCCTCGGGTCATATCCACACAGCTTAGATTTGGGGAAATGCTGCCTGCAGTAAGATAAAATGTACTGGACACCAAGGGAAATTCAAAGCAGAGCAACCCAAGCTCTGTGTGCAAGTGCAAATCTGCAGGCAGTTTCAGAGTCATTCGCAGGATGATGCTTTTAGTAAGGTCTTATCAAGAAAAGCGAGTAAGCTCTGGGCCTTCCGATGTTCCTTGATCTTTCTGCAGCATTAAATGCTTTCATCCCCCCCTGCCATCCATCCAGAAGGCCCCGTGCCTTCCATTCCCTGAACGCTGTTCCCGTCCCTTCCTACTTCTGCCCCATGTGGTCTCTGTCACTCTTTGTCTTGTGTTCCTGGAAGCTCAGGGCTTGATTTCTCTCTCTCTCTTTCACCTGCCTCCACACCTTTCCTTCAGGATCTCAAGCACTTTTCCGTGTGGGTTTTCCATATGTCTCAGCCCAACAGACTCCCACATTCCAACTTTTCATCCCCACCTGTCTCCTCAAACACATTTTTTTTTCTTCTAGAAACTTCTTTTGCACCTGACCTTCTGCTTATCACTGTCTCACAGTTCCTGAATCTTGGTCTTTACTCTGTCTCCCATCATCCAGCTGGATACCCATTCTGTTGACTCTTTCTCAACAAAGTGTCTCACCTGCCCCTTTCTTTTAAAATTAAAAAAAAAAAATAGGTTAAGTAGGCTCCATGCCCAGTGCGGGGCTTGAACACCACAATCAAAAGTCATGCACCTGCTCTCCTGACTGAGCCAACCAAGCACCCCTCTCCTTTTCTTTCTGTTCCCACTGATAAAATTCTAGGGCTCTCTTACCTTGTGCCCAGAGGCTACTAGTGACTGATCTTATTTTTATATTTTATATATATATTATATTCTCCAGTTCCTTCCTCCCCTGCCTGCCCTTACAAGGATAGCAGAAGTCTTCAGAAGGACTTTAGGGAGACACTTGTGAACGGCATCTGGGAGTTTGGTCATTGAAGGGTTTTAAGCCAGGAAGTTATTTTGAATTTGGCTTCTAGAAAGATCCCTCTATCTGTAGCATATAGATTGGAGAGAGAGGGTGAGAGAGAGAGAGAGAGAGAGAGAGAGAGAGAGAGAGAGAGAGACTGGTGAGGAAGTCATCTAAGTCATCTCTGAGAGGCTTAAATGAAGGCATGGACACAGTGTATGGGTTCTAGAAACATCTAGGAGGGAAAACGGGCAAGACTGGCTGACAAGGGAGGATGAAGACCCATGAAGGGAAAAACTTGATCCCCAGGTGTGTAGCTGGAGCAATCAGTTCGGCAGAGTTGGTACAATTCACGTGAGCAGGAAATGCCGGAAAAGGCAGGAGGGATGGGGGCATGTTTGCAGCACTGCCGGCACTAGCTCCCCACGCGAGGCGTCCTCAACAGCAGAAGTGTGTTGCCTCACTGCTCTGGGGGCTAGAAGTCCAAAATCACGGTGTTGGTTCCTTTCAGGGGAGGATCTGTTCCAGGCCTCTCTCCCCAGCTTGTGGATGACGGCCTTCATCTCCCTGTCTCATCACACACTTCCTCTCTGTGCCTGTCTGGATGACAAGCTCTCTCTAAAGCCAGCTTGTCATACTGGATCTGGGTCCACCTTCACCTCCTTTTAACTTGCTTATCTCTGCAAAGACTCTATCTGCAAATAAGGCCACGTTCTGAGGTACTAGAGGTTAGGACTTCAATATCTGAATTTGGTGGGGGTGGTTGGGTGGAGGGTGGAGGACACAATTCAATCCATAACAGGAGACACCATCAGCTCAAGTTTAGATCTATTGATTTTCAGGATCTTGGCACACTCAGTGTACAATGTCCAGTAGAAAGTTGAAAATCTGAGCCTGAAGTGGGAGGGTGCTACTTTATAGATCTTTTATATTTTCCTACTGTGGCATATCTTTCCCTTTTTTGTGTAGATGTTGCCACTCCCATACCAAGATACTTGCCTGAGGAGAGTTCAATAAATCATTTAGTTCTTACAATAGTTTACTAGCATAAGAATAAGAGTTTTCTCCTATTTTATGGAAGAACAGACAAAAAATTTAGAAAACTTAAACTATTTGCCCAAGATCACACAGGGAGAAATAAGTACAATTAAATCTCAAATATAGGTTTATAAACTAATATCACACTTTTTGGTAAATCTCAATGGTGGAGGAGTAGAGAGGGGAAGAGAGCATTGGATGATACATGGGGGAATGGGAAGGTGAACAGGTGTGTAGATGGAAGGATCAGTGGTTACAGGGTGTCTGTCTGGATAAATGGGTGGGAGAAGAGACGGATAATGCCAAGAACTCCCAATTGTGAGCACTTCCTATGGGGGCAATTCTCCAACTAGGTAGAGTTTGTGCAACTGTAAGTTTAATTATCAAACAATTCATGGGGGTGATGATCCTTACAAACCTAGCTGAAGAGATAGTCTTGGGGGTGGGCACCTGCGTAGCTCAGTCAGTTAAGCGTCCAACTCTTGATTTTGGTGCAGGTCATGATCTCAGGGTGGTGGGATGGAGCCCTGCGTCAGGCTCCCAGGTCAGCACAGAGCCTGCTAGAAGAGTCTCTCTCTCCCGCTGCCCCTTCCCAGCCCCCCCAAACATGCTCTCTCTCTCAGATAAATAAATCTTAAAAAGAAAGGAAGGAAGGAAGGAAGGAAAGAAGGAAGGAAGGAAGGAAGGAAGGAAGGAAGGAAGGAAGGAAGGGAGGGAGGGAGGAAAAAAGAAAGAAAAATGGGTGGAGTCCATCTTAGAACCCAGCGCTGTTTGAGATCGTGAGCCTCTGTGCTAGTTAGTGCTCTACTGCACAAATGTCAATGCCATTCCCAGAGTCACAACCTCCCTGGTGTCACCTGAGTCCGTAATTAGTCAGTAAGCACGCAGGAGCACACCAACTCCCTGTGAGAAGTCCCTTTCTTGCTTTGCTTCTCTGAATAGCTGTCTTGACATTCTGCATGCCATCATGAAATCATGAACTTGATGGCATTCATGTTTTAAATGTCTTCTTACTCCTAAATGTCTTTTTTTTTTTTTACCTGCCCTAGGCATGACATGCTGCCTAGCATGCTCAGTTTTCTTTAAATGAGCTTTTCAGTCGATGTGAAATAAATACATAAAATGCACAAATGTGTGTCCTGCAAGAATTTTCAGCATGTGAACGCATCAATACAGCCACTACAGAGATAAAGAAACAAGAGTACAAATACTCAGAAGCCCCCCTCATGCCTGCTCCTTGTCATTGGCTCCAACAGGTGACCTCCACCCTGACTTCAGGATTAGCTGTGCCTGTTTTTGAACTTTTATATAAGTAGCATTGCATCAATGAATTATTTGGGGTCTAACTTCTTTTGCTCAGCATTCTATTTGTGAGACTCATGATGTAGTGTAGGTCATTCATCATCGCTATATAGTATTTCATTGTATTAAAATTACTATATCACAGTTCATTCATCCACCTGTGGATATTTTGCATATTGCCCACCCTCCCTGTATCCATATACCTGAGTCATGATTGCCAGTGCCTTTTCACTTGCCTGTGAGCCAGGTGTAAGTCCCTGCTGTGGCTTTGGCCACATGACTCGCTTTGCCCAAGAAGAACTTAACAGAAGTGATGCAAACAGTCTTGAAAAATGCTTTGAAGACTGGGCTTGTTAGCTCTTGTATCTCTGGCATTGCCACGCGACAAGCACATGCAGGCGGGTCCTAGCAGGAAAATTAGAGACACGAGAAGCAGAGCCTCCCTCCAGTCTGTCGGAGCCCAGTTTAGGGCAGCTGCCGTGGAGTCATGAGCTAAGAAAATGCAGTTGCTGTCTGCCATAGAGGCAAATGACGCTCTCTTCTGCCACGTCATGCCATGTCTAGTTGAAGTACATTTGTTTTATTCTGTTTTCTGTTAATACAGTGAAGTTGACAAGAGCATTCTTGAAAAAGTCTTTTTGGGGCCACACATCTACAGTTTCCCAGATGGCTCAAAATTTAAACAAATTCGTAGAAGGAAGGTTCTCATGCAATTTCCTTCAACCATTATATTACAAAATATCTACCCTGAATGGAAAAATAACAACTATCTGCCTTTGTTTTCATTCAAGCCTCTAGAGAGTTTAACATTAATTGCAAACAAACAGTTCTGAGACCAACTAGCCAAGAAGTAGATCTTTAACTGTGTGTGCAGCTGCTTACCTTCCTACGAACGGGAGGCCTCGTAGGGCTAGCGGGAACATGGGCTGGTGGAATCCAAATGGCGTCCTCTATGCCCCTACAAGCTAAACCAAACCCTCTCTGAACATGTTCTCTCCCAGTGGGTGCCCTTGTTAGGGCCATACATCACCAGCACACTTCCCCCAGATGACCGTTTCAACTATACATCATCCAAGTGAGCGGGGGACTTCTTAACGGATTGCTCGTATACATCAACACAGCGAGCCACGGCTCTGGGAATCTATTAGTGTAATACAGCATCGGGGTGAGGCGTTTTGATAGAGCCAAGCTGGTCGATCTGTGAATTGTGGATATCTAGAAGTTCAGGTCAGGAGACTAATGCAGATTTCAGGTTGGATTGATGTGGCTATGAATGGTATTTTATGATATAAACTTTACCACTGATTTAGAAAGTAATTTAATGTGGGTGACAGCTGAGGTCCAGGCTAAGAGAGGTCGACATGGTAGATATCTGTAGCTCTTGCAAGATATATTTTAGGAATAAATTACTGTTCTTGATACTATTATTTCATTTTGCGATATGTCGTCAGGGGCACAAGAAAATTGGCCTGAGGGGAAAGTTTTGCACATAAAGCAAAACGGGCTCATTCTGCTGCCTGCCAGGTAAATAAATATGAGGTGAGTGTGGCCTCCGCAAGGTTCAGCTGCCATCTGTTTTAGTTGGTTGGAGCTGCTATGTTCAGAGGTCTTGCTCTTGACCTGATGTTTAGAGAACAAAGCAGTGATTGCAATGCATACGTTGTTTACAACTTCTACAAGACTTTGGTGATGAGAAGAACTGTAGTGATTAGGCCAGAAGAATAGGGGTACCCAAGGTACGATGACAAGATGCCAATATATGGTTCAAATCAATTAGGATCCAAATCAGAGGACACAGAGCTGCCTTTGTTGTTCAGGAAATGAGAGGCTCTGGTCTGTCACACTGACAGACCGGACAGCTTCTGACTAGACATGGAAAAATTTTTCTGGTGACTCTCAAGACATATATACTACTTTACTAAATATAAAAATAATGATAGGCAGTACTTATTTGATACTTATCCATTATTTCACTTAATCCTCACAACAGCTTTATGAATTAGGTACTGTTATTATCTATCTCTCTCTCTTTTTAAAAGATTTTATGTATTTATTTGAGAGTATGAGAGAGAGAAAGAGATATTATGAGCAGGGGGTAGAGGGAGAAGAAGACTCCCCAATGAGCAAGAAGACTGATGCAGGACTCGATCCCAGGACCCTGGGATCATGACCTGAGCCAAAGGCAGACACTTAACCAACAGAGCCACCCAAGTGTCCTTATTATCTCTATCTAAAGTTGAGAAAAGTGAACCACAGGAAGGTTGAGTGACTTGCCCAAGGTCACACAACTGGTAAATGCTGAAGATGGGAGGAATACAAGGATCTGGGTCTAGACAGACAGTTTGCTCTTGACCATTGGGTGAAGAGAACCTCAAACATGGCGGCATGTAAGCATTTCCTGGGGAGGTCTTTAAAAATATCAACACCTGGGGTGCCTGGGTGTCTCAGTTGGTTAAGCGACTGCCTTCCGCTCAGGTCATGATCCGGAGACCTGGGATCAAGTCCCACGTCGGGACTGAGCAGGAAGCCTGCTTCTCCCTCTCTCACTCCCCCTGCTTGTGTTCCCTCTCTGGCTGTGTTTCTCTCTGTCAAATAAATAAAAAAGTCTTAAAAAAAAATATCAACACCTGACCCCTGACTCCTAGATTTTGTTTTAATTGGTGTGAGGTGAGTTGGTCCATTAATGTTTTAATGCTTCCTAGACATTTTCTCTTGTGCAGGCAAAGATGAGAATCACTAACTCAGTACCTTTTAATAAACAGTACTTTTTATTATGATGTTTTGATGCAACTGCACCAAAATGCAGCAGAAGTCACTTTTCAATTAGCAATAGAGAAGCAAAAGCTATCTAGAAAATCCTGGGCTGCAGGTGCCACCCGAGGAGCGGGCTGCTCTTGGGCTTAATGATAACACCTTCAGGCAAAGAGGACACGTGCAGAGGTTCTTACGGAAGCACCCACGTTGTCTCTGTGAAGATGTCAGCAAGCTGGCTAGCTCTCACAAGCTCAGCCCCTTCTTAAAGTAGGAAAGGTTTACTTTTAAACCTAGAATCAATTTTAGAAAGATTTAAAAAATTACTCCTTATCTCAAAAACAGTGAGTATTTTGTTCCAGCGAAGACGCCTTTCACAGTTGATTCCAGTCATGGCAAACAGAGCTTGTGTTCTGTCCCAAGCTCTGTCCCTTCACGCAGTTGAGACAGCATCGTGGGCTGTTTATGGGAGGGCTCCCTTCCCCCTGGTGTGCCCGCCGGGCCCTGTGCAGGGCCTCTTAATGCTGTCTCTGTTCTCATCCTCACCAGCAGCGGGGCTGGAATTGGCACTGCAGGCCAAGTGGAAAATGGCGCAAGACCAGCTCGTTATCACATCCACTTGGCATTTGCAGTGAAAATTAGGGAACAGTCATTCTCCCAAGGGTTTTCTATTTAATGAAGGCAGGACACAGATACAAAATAGCATGGTAATATTGCAAACCTTTTTTTAATAATATATACATCTATACTTTATATTCAAATATATTTTTAATTGAAGTATAGTTGACTTTTGCAAATACAATATTGGTCTCAGGTGTACTATATACTGATTCAACAATTCTATACATTACGAAATGCTTAACATGGTAAGTTTAACTACCATCTGTCATTAACAATTTATTACAATATTACTGGCTGTATTCACTATATTCACTATGCCATACTCTATATCCCTGTGGCTTATATATTTTATAACTGGACGTTTGTACCTCTTAATTCCTTTCCCCTAGTTCACCCATCTGTCCCACCAGCCTCCTTTCTGGGAACTACCATTTTGTTCTCTGTATTTAAGAGTCTGTTTCTTGGGTGCCTGGGTGGCTCAGTGAGTTAAAGCCTCTGCCTTCCACTCAGGTCATGATCTCAGGGTCCTGGGATCGAGCCCTGCATTGGGCTCTCTGCTCAGCAGGGAGCCTGCTTCTTCCTCCCTCTCTGCCTGCCTCTCTGCCTACTTGTGATCTCTCTTTCTGTCAAATAAATAAATAAAATCTTTTAAAAAAAAGTTTCTGTTTTTGTTTCATTTGTTCATTTGGTTTGTTTTTTTAGATTTCACACGTAAGTAAAATCCTGTGGAATTTGTCTTTCTGTGTCTGATGTATTTCACTCAGCATAATATCTTTTAGGTCCATCCATGTTGTTGCAAATGAGAAGATCTCATTCTTTTTTATGGCCAAGTAATATTCTATTATATATAAGTACCACATCTTCTTTATTTTATTATATTATTTTTGATGCAATTGTAAATAGGGTTTTTTTCTTTAATTTCTTTTCTGCTAGTTTGTTACTAGTGTATAGAAATATAACAGATTTTTGTATATTAATTTTGTATCCTAAAAGTTTACTGTCTTTATTAGTTCTAATAGTTTTTTTGATGGAGCCTTTAGATTTTATATATATATAAATACAGTATCCTGTCATCTGCAAAAAGTGACAGTTTTACTTCTTTCTTAAAATTTGGATGTCTTTTATTTTATTTTTTATCTGATCACTGTGGCTAGGACTCTAGTACTATGTTAATAAACTGTCAAGGGTAGGCATTCTTGTCTTGTCACCAGTGAGTATGTGACTTGTGGCTTTGTCATATATGGCCTTCATTATGTTGAGGTATGTTCCCTCTATACTCATGTTGTTGAGAATTTTTATCATGAATGGATGTTGAATATAGTCAAATGCTTCTTCTGCATGTTGAGCTGGTGATATGATTTTGCTTTTTATTTGGTTAATGTTGTGTATCTTGTTAATTGGTAAATGTCTATATGTCTTGAACCATCCTTGCATCCCTGAAATAAATCCCACTTGCTCATGGTGAATGATCCTTTTGATGTATTTTTTAATTTGGTTTGCTGAGGACTTTTTCAAATATACTCATCAGACTCCTGGCATGTAATTTTCTTTTTTTGTACTTCCTTTTCTGGTGTTGGCATCAAAGTAATGCTGGCCTTGTAGAATGAATTTGGAAGCATTCCTTCCTCTTCAAGTTTTTGGAATAGTTTGAGAGGATAGATATTAACTCTTCTTTAAATATTTTATAAAATTCAATTGCAAAGCCATCTGGTCCTGAACTTTCATTTGTTTGAAGTTTTTTGATTACTGATGCAATTTCATTTCTAGTGACTGATCTCTTTAGGTTTCTATCTCTTCCTGATTCAGTCTTGGAAGACTGAGTACTTCTTTCTTTCTTTCTTTTTTTAAAGGTTTTATTTATTTATTTGACAGAGAGAAACACAGCCAGAGAGGGAACACAAGCAGAGGGAGTGAGAGAGGGAGAAGCAGGCTTCCCGCCGAGCAGGGATCCCGATACGGGACTTAATCCCGGGTCTCTGGGATCATGACCTGAGCCAAAGGCAGTTGCTCAACCAACTGAGCCACCCAGGTGCCCAGAAGACTGAGTATTTCTAGAAATCTGTCCACTTCTTCTAGGTTGTCCAATTATATGTCTCTTATAATCTCTTGAACAATATGTTAATGTTTCTAGTGTAGTATAAGCATGTGAAATCATCTGAAACTGACCATTAACCTTTTCAACACTAAGATGGGAGTGCAGATTGTTTGAATAACACTTGATTTTAGCCTAAACTTTTGGCCCAATTCATACTTACATGATGAATGGGACTACAAAATTCATATGTATAATTCTGGAAACTGAAGCTGAAAAGCTTTTTTTTTTTTTTTTTTTGAAACTGGAAAGCTTTTAGAAATATAATTGGATAGGGATGCCTGGGGGCTCAGTAGTTAAGCATCTGCCTTTGGCTCAGGTTGTGATTCCAGGCTCCTGGGATCCAACACTACGTCGGGCTCCCTGCTCATCAGGAACCAGCTTCTCCCTCTCTCTGTCTCTCTCTCTGTGTCAAATAAATAAAATCTTTAAAAAAAAGTTGATGGACTTAAAAAAAAATATATATATATATATAATTGGATAAATTTAAAAGTCTTAATTTCATATGGATTATAGATTTATTCAATTATACTTTAATATATATTATATAATATATATTTTATATTATGTTTTACATTTTGGTATTGTATTGTATATTATATTATTATATTATATTATATTATATTATATTATATTATATTATATTATATTATATTGTATATTATAATAGAAAATGACAAGTGCTATGAAGAAAATCAGTAGATTAAAGGAAGGGGATAGAGAGTGCTAGGATACTAAGAGGGAAGGCTGTTATTCTATGTATGGTGATATAGTAGCGTGGCAGCAGAGACCCACAAGAAGAGAAGATGGTGGTAAGAGGTAAAGGCAAAGCAGATAGAGCCTCATAGATATTTGTAATGACTACGGATTTCATACCGAGTAGTGAAGCACTGGAGGGTTTTAAGTAGAGGAAATTACATGATCTGATTTAAATTTTGAAAAGTTCATTCTTTCTGCTGTTTGGGGAATAGACTGTTGGGGGATAAGGCTGGAAGTTCGAAAGCCATGAGGAGACCATGGAAATGATCCAGGGCAGAGATGATGGTGGCCATCATGTATTGTCCTTTTATAAACTTGATCAGACTGTACTCCAATCAGACAGGAACTCACAGAGTGAGGGAAAGTGAAAATGTTGGCAGGGAATCTATCCCAGCATTGGGAGTAGTATAGAGAACCCTGGAGTCAAGAAATCTTCCCTTGGTGCTCCATCCAGCCTGTGCTTGTTACGCAGCCACAGTTTGTCAGAAAGCCTTACCAGGACCAAGCCAGGGGGCAGCTCGGATCCACGGCGTCTGGCATCATTGCCCTTGGTTTGTGAAGCCAAGAAGAGTTACTGTCAACTCTTGTTACAACTATGTTACTGTCAATGTGAGAATCAACATGCGGTCACTGAGTGGATTCTAGAGCCTCAGGTCAATACAAATTTCTCATGACCACCTTAAAAGTTTTAAGACAAATACACATAAGAAAAATCGAAGAATTGATTATACCTTTGATAGTTTTTCAAAGTAATGAGATTGTGTGGAGAGGAGTACCCAATAGGAGTCGCTTTGGTCAGGGAGGGACCCAGCCACCTGGCGTGCTCCCACGCTGGGGACATAAGTGTCACCTTCTGACTCTTCTGCCTCTCTCTGAGCTCCTCCTGGGGCTCCCCACTGGCAAATCCACTAAGAAGTCAGAGGGAACAGAGCCCCTGAGGGTCCTCAGCAGTGGCCGTCTGCTTCCCTAGCCTGGTGCAGAGTGGAGGAGAATTTAGCTTAGAACCTGGAAGGCAAATACCTTGTGGGGTGGTTGACAGTGCGAAGGAAATGCCCTTTCTTTCCTCCTCCCTCTTTGGATCTCCCTTCCATCAGAAGGTGAATCAAGAACTGGGAAGGAGGGGCTGGGCAGGGGGCCTCCGGTCTCAACAGAATCAAGCTTTGTAAGAAACACAAGATGGAAAGGGGAATAAGATACTCTTTTAGCATAAAAAAGTCGAAGTCAGGGGTGCTCAGTTGATTAAATGTCCCATTCTTTGATTTCCGCTCGGGTCATGATCTCAGGGTCCTGTGATGGAGCCCCGCGTTTGGCTCCCCAATCAGCACAGAGTTCACTTGAGATTCTCTCCCCCTCTTTCCACTCTCTTCTCTCAACATAAATAAATAAAACCTTTTTTAAAAAAAGTCAAAGTCCTGTTAACGGAGGAAGAGACCTTGAACGTGGACTTGAGGCTGGTTTGCAACTAGGATTAGCTTGTAGTTTCCAAGGGAGAATCAAAGAGAAACGATGAAGAACAGATGAAAACAGATGAAAAAACGAACGCCAAACTCTAACAAAAGAGACTGGGAATCACCTGCGGCCCTTCCTTCGTGCCCCTCTCACCCTCCTTGTGGCTAAAAGCCTCTCACCCCCAGGGACCAGAGCTGCTGAGGAAGAGGCTGGGCTCAGCCTTCATCCTCCGCTGTGTGTAAGACCCTCAAAGAGGTTCCGTCCATTCTTGCAGGAATGGTTGACTGATCCCGGAATCGGCCCTTTGTCACTCCTGGGCACACAGAGGGGTGTGATTTACAAATTAGGCATAAGATCTGTGGAAGGTGTACTATCTTAAGAATTTCTAAACTCCATCTCAGTCCGAGGGGCCTCTGACAGTTCTGAAACCAGACCTAGACATCGGTGTGGAGGAGGGCTGCTGAGCTATTTAGGTTTATCTTACAGACACTCCACAAGGGGCAACACCTTTGAGGAGCCTTCTGCTTACCCCTTCCCTGCTTGTATCTATTCCCCCCCCACCCCCCCACCCCCCACCCCCCCATCGCTTTGCTTTCCCTGCTGTCCTCTGAAATGG
>PITA01017400.1:32611-43562 GCA_004023965.1 Spilogale gracilis | reverse complement strand
GTGGGAAGCCTGCTCCCCCTGCTTGTGTTCCCTCTCTCGCTGTGTTTCTCTCTGTCAAAGAAATAAAAAAATCTTTAAAAAAAAAAAAAAAAAAAAAAAAGAACAGCTGGAGGATGTGCTCCACCAAAATGAAGAGTCAATCAAGTAAAAAACATGGGATCCAGGAAATAGTGTCCAACTCAGGGATGTCCCAGAATAGCTTAGCACAGGCCTAGAGAACAGCAAATCCGGATGAAAGTAAGAGAGAGGGGTTGCCTGGGTGGCGCAGTCCATAAAGTGTCTTAGACTCAGGGTCCTAGGGTCATGATCTCAGGGTCATGATCCCAGGGTCCTAGGATCAAGCCCACATTGGGCTCCCCACTCAGCAGGGCGTCTGCTTCTCCCTCTCCCTTTGCTGCTCCCCCCTGCTCATGTGCTCTGTCAAATAAATAAAATCTTAAAAAAAAAAAAAAGTAAGAGGAGGACTTCAAGAGGGAGGGAAAAAAACTTAAGTGAACTGACAGGAGTATGGACAACCTCACAGAACATTTAAAAATATTAAGTATAAGTGCATATAAAATTAGGCATGTGACAAAGGTAATCATTAATTCTCAAAAATCTTAAAGTTTGTATGAGGAGGAAAATGTTAGTGTAATACACGGTTCTTTTTTTTTTTTTTTTTAAAGATTTTATTTATTTGACAGAGAGAAACACAGCCAGAGAGGGAACACAAGCAGGGGGAGCGAGAGAGGGAGAAGCAGGCTTCCCGCGGAGCAGGGAGCCCGATGTGGGACTCGATCCCGGATCTCCGGGATCATGCCCTGAGCCGAAGGCAGTCGCCCAACCAACTGAGCCACCCAGGCGTCCCTAATACACGGTTCTGTAGCGAAAATGTTTATGTATCATATTGTAAAACGATTGATATAAAAATTATGACACGATTTCATTGAGAAAGAGAAAGTGGTGTCAGCATCTCAAGCCTCCCCTATTGTAGCAGGAAGTCCAGCAGAGAACGTCTAAAATTGTATATCAAGAAATAGTACCATCAGCATATTTAGAAACATGGAAGAAATTACTAGAAGAAACAGATAAAGTGGTTGAAAGTGGTTGTCTCTAGAAAGCAGAGGGGAGTGGAGAGAGATGGCACAAAGGACTGCTTTTTCTTTCATAAATATTTTAGTAGGTTTTTTTTTTTTCCAGTAATCTCTACACCCAACGTGGGGATCAAAGTCATGATTCCAAGATCAAGAATCTCATGCTCTTTTGACTGAGCCAGCCTGGTACCCTGGTGCTATTTAGTTTTTAAAGTATATTCATGGGGGCACCTGGGTGGCTCAGTCGGTTAAGCATCTGCCTTTGGCTCCAGTCATGATCCCCGGGGTCCTGGGATCGAGCCCCACACTGGGCTCCCTGATCAGCGGGGAGTCTGCTTCTCCCTCTCCTTCTGCCCTTCCCCCTTCTCCTTCTGTCTCTCTCACTCTGTCTCAAATGAATGAACAGAATCTTAAAAAAATAATAAAAATAAAGTACATTCACGGGCACCTGGGTGGCTTAGTGGGTTAAAGCCTCTGCCTTCGGCTCAGGTCATGATCTCAGGGTCCTGGGATCGAGGCCCACATCGGGCTCTCTGCTCAGCAGGGAGCCTGCTTCCTCCTCTCTCTCTGCCTGCTTGCGATCTTTCTCTCTGTCAAATAAATAAATAAAATCTTTTAAAAAAAAAAAGTACATTCATGAAAACTAATCAATAGTGATAGAAATCACAACTGTGGTCGACTGGGAAGAGGCACAGTGGAGCTTCCATCTAATGGAAATGTTGTATATCAGCTCTATCCAGTAGAACTTTCTGGGTTGATGAAAATGTTTTCTATCTGCACTGCCCAAAATCGTAGCCGCTGGCCATATGTGGCTACCAAGCACTAGAAAAGTGGCCAGCATGACTGAGAAATGATCCTTAATTTTTATTTAATTTTAATTAATTTATATTTAAACAGCCACATGAGGTTGTATTGGACATGTCAGACAACAACAGTGCTGTTGCCTTAGGATTTGTCTAGAAATACACAGAGGAGACATATGCCTGTGCTTTACCAAAAATCAGTTTACACAATAAAGAAGTGGGGCAGGAGCAAAGGAAAGTCTTTAACATCATACCCTCAACAAGGTCACATGAGTTTCAAGAAGATAAAGCCCCATCAAAGACAGTCTCCCAAACCATAATTTCATCACACACAAGGAAACAAACCACCACTAGAACCAGCAGACACAGCGAATTATAGAAGTAGATGGCCCCAAACTTTGGATGATAGAATTATCATATATATACTAAAAAATAAGCTTAAAATGTTTAAAGACATAAAGAATCCAAAACACGGTAAAAGATTGAGACACTACCAAAAACAAAACAAAACAAAACAAAAAACAACCCCACAAACCCTCACCCAAAAAAATCCCACAAAAAAACAGGTGTGTTGGGAAGAGGAAAGATTGGATTTACATGGCAGAAATCCCTTAAAAGGAGGCTTACTTAGAACTGGTTTGTCAGGGGCGCCTGAGTGGCTCAGTCGTTAAGTGTTTGCCTTCAGCTGAGGTCATGATCCCAGAGTCTCAGGATTGAGTCTCGGGATTGAGTCTTGGGATCAAATCTCAGGATTGAGTTCTAGGATTGAGCCCTGCATGGGGCTCCCTGCTTGGCGGGAAGCCTGCTTCTCCCTCTCTCACTTCCCCTGCTTGTGTTCCCTCTCTCGCTGTTTCTGTTAAATAAATAAATCTTTAAAAAAAACAAACAACTGGTTTGTCTAACATGGTAAGGTGATGAGCACTTACTAGGTCAGAAGGGGATCTAAAGAGAGGGAAGTCAATTTCTGTGCAAACTACCTTTATTTATAAGGAAAAAAAGTTGCCATTTGGTTATAAAACCAGCACTGGGTGAAGGCACTTGACTGGGGAGAGGTGGAAACCAGTGTCTCATCCCGCCCTGGAGAGATGGGGGCAGAGGTGACTCCCAGGGAAATCCAGTGGGTGTGACACAACCCAGGCTCCCCTAGGATGGTGTGTTGGCTTGTTTTGAGTGGGGGGAGGGGTTGGCAGCAGGAGTGGGAGGCACTTTGGACGGCATCTGATTTGGCAATGGAGTTTGGTGGGGGAGGGGGAATCTCCTGCCTCCAATGATTCCCAGCCCCAAGGTGATCTGCCGTGGCTAAGGAGTTTCTAAACTTAAGGCGCTGAGGTTCTCCTTCTCCTCTGGGCTTCCAGGGAAGTGGAAGGCTGGAGGTGAGGACCCCACCCCTGTAGGGCTTGGGGCCCAAGGAGATGCAGCAGCTACTGAAGGAGAGGTCTGGGGGCAAAGGCAGGCCTGCTGGCTCCTGCCTCCCTTGGCAACGACCTTCTGTGCAGCTAGACCTTATTCCTCTGAGTCTTCACCCTGGGGAAGAGCTGAGGAAAGGCAGAATCTTTAGATACCAGGAACTCTCCCTCCTTCATCCTACCCCCAAATTTAATGGAGTCCTAATCAACCCCCAAACAGATGGGCTGTCTCCATCCTTCCCTCCCTTGCTAACAGACTCCTTCGGCCTACTGCCAGATCGCTCCAGAATCCCCAAGGGCCCTGTCATGACCAAGCATTAGATGGAGCCTTAGAGTCAGCAGCCCAGTTGATGAGATCGAATTTTCTGAGGCTTCCATTCAGCCATGAAACACCTGTCTCTTCCTACTACCATGAAACACTTGTCTCCTTGAGACCTACCTCCGCCCATCCTCAAATCAAAAGAATCTCCCCTCCCCCAGGAATATAATGGGATCTCCCGGTCTCTTCCCTTAACCTAGTACTATCTCCCTTAATTCCACCATCATTTGAATAATGAATTCTTCCTCTCCCTCCCCCCTGCAGTATAACAAAAGCTTCCTCACCACTACACCAGTAACACAATTCTTTTAACTTCCCCTCGTGCCTAAAATGGGATTCTTCATGGCTTCCCTCGGCTAAAATACATTATTCCTTGCCTCCCCAGTAATAGAATTAAGGATGATTAAAAAAAAAAATATTCGCGCACGAACCAATCAAATAACTAGTCAGGCAGTGAGTACCACCAAAAGCGGTTCTTTCTCCCCCAGCTGTTAAGGGGTGCTCTCCCTTACCTCCCTTACGTTATTATGACTGGTTTTCCTCATCTCCCCAGGACCCCTAATGAATTCTTCTGACCTACCCCGCCCCCCCATAATGGACCGTCCCACTTGCTCCTCTTTTTTCCCATAATCCCCCATTTCCCCAAATAGCCCCAGGACACCGATATAATATCTCTTCTGGGCTCACCCCAAAGTAGTTACGAGGTACATAGCCCTCCTGGCCATGCAGGGCGGCCCACCACCAGTCCGTCTCCTCGGGTCCGTCCCTCCGCAGCACCGTGACCGACTCGCCCTCGCGGAAGGACAGTTCATCCCCGAACTCCGCGCTGTAGTCCCAGAGGGCGTACACCACACTGTTGTGCATGAGCCCCATGCTCTGCTCCACATCTGAAACACAAACCCGCAGGGACTGTGAGCACCTGGTGGGGGTGGAGGGCTGGTGGCATCGGAACAAACGTTCACTGAGGGACACAAGACACACTGTGGACAGGGACAGGCCCTGGGATATGGCGCACACACCCCGCTGCCCCCCCCCCCCATATACACAGCAAAGTTGGGTACACCTTTGGAGAAGGGCGACTAAGCTGGAGTCAGCTGCCAGGGACTGGCAGTCTCTGAAATTCGAGAACATCGGGGTGCATCAAACTTAGGCGTCCAACCCCCGAGACAGGGCCAGTGGTCCCCATCTCCTCTTAGACATCGTCAAGTCCCTGGGTCACTTCCAGAGGTGTGGCCGGCTGCACACACACCCCCCCCAACTGTACGGTTTCCATAAAACGCTCCCTTCCCATGGTTCAGCCCTTCCCCGCCTCCCCCGAAGTGGTCCCACTTCCACATCCCAGATGGTGAGTCCACATTGCTTTCCCCCCTCCCCAGGTGACAAAAACTCCAGAGGATGCAGTAACTTCTTCAGAGGGTACAGCCCACTCCTCTCACCATTAAGAGGTAAAATTTCCATCAAGAATTTATCCCCCCTTCCCAACAGTCCACCCTGCTCGGTCTCTCTAGTGGTTCAGTCCACGGGGTTCTGGGTTGGCTCTCCTTCCCAGCCAGGTCAGGCAGGTGTCCAATTTCCACTTGACCCGCACAGAACTCTCCATGTCTGAGGCAGGCAGAACAGTCCAAGCTCCTCGCCTCACAGGTTGCACCTCCCTGCATAAATGTGTAAGGGCCCAACGTCCCTCCCCAAAGCTTACAGTCTATTTCTTGCCCCAGTGGTGCGGTCTCTGTCTACTCCTGCTCAGCTATAGGCCCCAAGGCTCTCATCCAGTTTCTGCCACTAGGTGGCTCACCTCGCAAAAACACTGCCCCACCCTCAGATCCAGACTTACTCCAGCTCTGTGATGTTCCTAACCCCACCCTCTGATACAATTTGCCCACCTAGGCCCGGTGTGTAATATGGTCGCTCTGCACACCCCCTTGATACAGGCTACCTACTTCTTTCCATAACGTGGTTAGGTCATCTGTCCCCTCCAAGGGAAGCCTCACCTCTCCCTCCAAGTGGAAGGGTCCCCAAGCCCCTCCCCAGAAGCCATGGCCAGCTCACCTGTCAGCGGAGTGGCCCTGTGTCTCCCACAGGTATAGCACAGCCCACCTGCCCAGCCCTATGCGGTAAATGGTATGGTTGGAACGTTCAACTCCCAGGCCCACGGGTGAGAAAGCAGGTGAATGGTGCAATCTCCAAGACCCCTCTTCTTCCCACAGGTGTCCAGTTTGCATGGCACAGTGCCCATGCCCCCCCATCCCTCGAGGCTGGCTGTCTGCTCACCCCACACACCCACTTGCACCTGAAAAGTGGGAGGACCAGTCCCCATTCTCCAGACTCTGCAGGTAGTGCATCCCGCCAGCCTTCCTCTGTGATCCTGACACTTGATAGGTACAGTCCCCACATCTTCTCTTCCGTGACCAGCAGTCTGCCCCTTCCCCCTCCGCAGTGGACGGCTGGGCGGCTAGTCCCCTCTCCTCCCTACCCCAGAGGCGTGCCTCGCACCTGCCAGGTAAGTGGCGCAGTCAGCATAACCCTCGCGGTAGGGGTCGCACTTCTCGATGGCGGTGGCTCCGTCACTGAGCGTGGTGGCGAAGATGGCTGCGCCATGCTGCACTAGAGCTGTGCAGATGGCCGTGTCGTTGCACGACGCCGCACAGTGCAATGGCGTCCTAGGCATGGAGGCATGAGTGAGTGGCTACGCGTTCGCCCACGGGTGCCCCGGCCAGCAGCGCGGTCCCGCCCCACACCCGCACAGCGCCGGCGTCGCAAAGATCAGGGTCAGGGCTCACCAGCCGTGGCTGTCGGGGGAGTTAACGTTGGCTCCCGCCGCGATGAGGAAGTCCACGATGGGGTAGTTGGCACCGCAGATGGCATTGTGCAGGGCGGTGATGCCCTCCTCGTTGGGCTGGCTCGGGTCGTTCATCTGGGTGGATGGGGGCAGGGCGGGGATGTGGAGGCTCAGTCCCCAGCGGCGGCCATCCCGCGTTCACGGCCCCCACCCCACCTGCCCTGCACTCTAATAGCACTCACCTCCTTCACTGCCTGCTGCACCACGTCCAGCTCCCCGGTCAGCGCAGCGTCTAGCAGGAGCACAAGCGGGTTGAGGCGGGCACGCCGGACCTTGCGCGGGGAGCCTGCCTTCCGCAGCACCGAGCGCATCTCCTGGGGGAACAGGTGGCGGGGATTTCAGTGATTGGGGGGGGGGGTTGTTAATATACCTATTACTCCGGAAAACAGATTCAGGGACCCGAGGTTCAGGCAGCCCCAGGTCATCCAACTAGACAGAGGTAGGGCTGGGATTGGAAGGCACACAGGTACAGAGCCTGAGTCCAGACCGCCATGGGGAAAGGGATGACTTAGTTTTATAGCCTTTGATTCCCTACAATCGTCAGAGAATCTGGTGAGTATAGGATCTTGGGCCCTGAGCCCTGAAAGGAAGCTGGCAGACCATCAAGTTGATGATTGTGGAAGCCAGATATTCAACCCATCTATGGTCTTATTGCTTTAATGAAACATAAATGCTATGAAGCTCACATAACTGTTGTCCCATGTTAATTCCAGATGTTCAGAATGAGAATATTTAGCCTCTTATTCCTTATGCTTTCTTATTTTTGATGTTCACAGGTCTTCCTCCAAGATTCATTTATTCAGAGCATGTAGCATTTTGTGATTCTGGTCTTTGATGTCGATGATCTCAAGATCCCAGAATTTGAAGATCTCAAGAGCCACAGATTTCAAAATTCTCTGCGGTTCAGCTCTTTCAAATTTCCAATATGTTGTGAGTCCAGGAATGCTAAGTTATGCCATGTCAAATTGCTGAAGACCCAAGACGTTGCATTCCCAAGATTCTATGATTGGAAACTTTAATGTTTCATGGTAAGAATTTCCTTTCAACAGATTGGAATCAGATACTTAAAAATGTTAATCATGGTTCTGAATGCTGTGATTTTTGGCCTCTTTATTCTTTTTTTCTATTTCCTCCTAGTTACTATGGTGTTTGTGTATTCTTTTCTAGTGGAAAATGTTCAATCACAATATAATTCTGGGGGTACCCAGCTGGCTCAGTTGGTATAGCACGAGATTCTTGATCTCGGGGCTGTGAGTTCAAGCCCCATGATAGGTGTAGAGATTACTTTAAAAAATAATCTTTCAGGTGCCTCGCTGGCTCAGTGGGTTAAAGCCTCTGCCTCAGGCTCAGGTCATGATCTCAGGGTCCTGGGATCGAGGCCTGCATCGGGCTCTCTGCTCGGTGGGGAGCCTGCTTCCTCTCTCTGCCTGCCTCTCTGCCTGCTTGTGATCTCTCTCTCTGTCAAATAAGTAGGTAGAATCTTTAAAATAATAATAATAATAATCTTTCAAAAAATAATAAAATGAAACAGAAATCTGTGATTTCTTGATTCTAATGTGAAGAGTCTTTAATTTTCAGTTTTGGTAACTTCATGAATCAGTTAATAATCAGGGCCAGTGTTACTGCCTTCCAAATTCTAAGGTCCTGTTCTTTGAAACTTCAGTGTTCTAGGATTCCAAAGGTTCACTGTTCTGAGACTGAGAACGGGTTTTAATTCTTGAATTCTGTGAATTTTCAAGTTTCTTTATGGCCAGGACTTCATGATCCTGTAAGGTGATTTCATCCTTCTATTCTTGATTTGAAGATCCTGGATCTCAACATTTCCTGGGCTGGGAACAGGCATTTTGGGGTGACTATCTGCTTCTTCTCTTGGAATCACTCCCCTTGCTCTGTCCACCCACACTAAGAGAACAGGACTGTTCCATACACACCACCCACCCCCAGCCCCAGAGGGGGAGGGCTACAGCTGGGCTCTGCTCCATGGAGCCTTTGCATTTGAGCGGCCACGGTATCTCCGCCAGCAAGTTTCAAAGGCCACCATCCCTTGGTCAAATGCTAACAATAAGAATAGTGGTTAACAGTTAAGTGCCAGGCACTATTCTAAGCACTATATTCATTATTTAATGCTCTGAGAAACTCTGTGGTTACTCTCATCCCCGTTTTACAGATGAAGACACTGAGGCCCAGAGAGGCTAAGTATCTTGTGCAAGGTTGCACAGCTGATAAGCGCCATGGAGCCAGGATTTGAACCAGACAGCCTAGCTCTGCAGCTGGTCCCCTTAACCACCATGCCCACAACCTCAGAGACCAGAGACTTGCTCTCGAAATTTTGAATGAAAGCAGCTCTGAGTACCATCAGAGGACACCACGTGCCTGAGGTGAGAGGTCATTCTGAGTCACCATTCCTAGCCATGGCATAGGCATGCTGAGGTCTGAGAGGACAGAGCAATTCCCAGAGAAGAAAAGGTTTAATTACAATATAACTCTTCCCAGAGACACAAGAGAATGTGCAGCAGCTGGGGAGAGAAATGGTAATGGTCTTGCTTCAGGCAGGCTTTTTATCCTGGCATAAACCCACAGACACATTCATTTCCAGGTGGTAAGACACCAAGATTCCTGAAAGGATGACTCTGGGGGGGGGGTGGGGGTGGGCAAGTGATTGGAGAGGAACAGAAAGTCTCTGCGTGGCCAAGACTTTGTGAATGCCTCTCCTGAGACATTCTCCGTCTTCAAAACAGGTGACTCCTAGATTAAGGACTACATTTCCCAGCCTCCCTTGCAGCCGGGTCCCTGGCCAATTGGAAGAGGCAGATGTGAGGCGCGCCATTTCTGTCCTAAAAGGGAAGGGGCACTTTTGTATGCTAATAAATTCCATGTCCTCCTGTATTACTTACCATGCTCTGCAGCTGCTCTGGTGGGCTGACCTGGGGCAGCGCTGGGGGTGGGATGGGAGCTGGTGGGGCAGGAGCAGGGGGCCCTGCCCTCGCTTCGGATCCCTCACTGATGGAGGACAGTTCAGGCTCAGGCCCTGCAGGCCCGCCATGCCGATGGAAGAGGCGGCTGATGAGCTGCTGGTACTGCTTCTTGTGGGTGGGAGGCAGGGCTACAGCTGGGCTCTGCTCCATGGAGCCCCTGCGTTTGAGGGGCCGCGGTATCTCCGCCAGCACCCGTGCCACCTCCTCCAGCTCAGGCACTGACTGGGCCTCTGGGGGCAGTGCTGGCTGCAGCCTCGTGGGGCTGAGGGGCCGAGTTAGAGCACCTTCATCTGCATCACCGACCTCCAGCACTGGTGCCAGCAGCCCCTCCAACTCCGGCTCGGGCTCCAGCTCCAGGGGAGGCTTGAGGGGGCCTAGAAGGAACAAGAGGCCCATCAGCAAATGGGTGCCTGGAAGAACCCCAAGACTCCCCTCTCCAAGTCCACAACTTCCAGGACCCGTAGCCAGCATCCCATTTGCTGTGTGACCTCAGGGCAGTTCCTTCCTCTCTCTGGGCTACTTTCCATGGGCTGTGAGTAATATATGATTGTGACAGTTCCCATACGTCAAGCACTTAGCATGTGCCTGTCTTACTGAATTCTCACCACTGCCTTGTGAGGCAGATACTGCTGTCATCTCCTTATTACAGAGAGGGAAGCTGAGCATCAGAGAGGGCAAGTCAGTTGTCCAAAGCCACATGGTTGCAATCTGAACTCTGGTCCCTCTTACTTTGGAACCTTGTGTTCCTACCATCACAATGGCCTTGACTTGCTGAGATCCTAAGAATTTCCTTGCCTACCCTCTCAGGCAGAATACCCATGTTGGGACTAGAATCCTAGTGCTTGATGGTCTCCTGGTCTTATTTCTCTATCAGAGCTACTAAAGCAGGTAAAAATAGTAATGATCACTCCCCACACATGTTATTTCATTGAATGTCTCTCACAATTCACAGATGACAAAACAGAATCTCAGATAGGTTAGCTAATTTATCCTGACTCATACAGCAAGTCAGCAGTGGAGAGGGGCTCAAAACCTATTTTGCTTTAACTCTAGGTCCTCTACTGGTCTCACATACACAGGTATATTAATAATTATTATAACTAACATAATAGCTATTGAGATCTTCCTACACATCAGGTCCTATTTTGATGACTTTATATGTATTGAATAATCCAATACTGTAATCAGCAAGATGGGCTCTATCACCTTTTACACTCAAAGAAACTGAGGTCCAGAGAGGTTAAGTGACTTGTCCAAGGTCACACAGCATGGAGCCAGGCAGTCTGATTCCAGGGTCCATGCTTAACCACCATGCTCCCCCTAGCTCCTGAGCAAATTCCCAAGCTCCTCTAGCCTCGCTCTCTGTGGGTACAGTGTCTAGAAACGGGTGTCTGGCTGTGGTGACTCCCCCAGTTGTTCTGGTCCCCAGCCTTTTGTCCTCCCTCTAACCAGCCCTCTGGGCCCCCCACTGCTGACTCACCTTCGCTCACAGGGGGCCAAGTCTGTTGGGGAGGTTGGGGGACTGGGGCAGGGGGTTGG
>PITA01017400.1:0-32511 GCA_004023965.1 Spilogale gracilis | reverse complement strand
CGCTGGCGGGGGGCTCCACGGGGCTGGGGGCCAGAAGGGGGCATGGGGATGCGGCTGACAGGCTGCCAGCTGCGGGGCAAAGTGCCTGATGGCGCTGTGGAGGCCAGTGATCTGCGGTAGCTGCCCACATCAGAACGCCTGTCGTTGGCCAGAGGGGAGACCTTGTAATTGCGGGGCAGAGTAGCGCTGGTGAGGTTGTCCTGGGGGAAAAGGAGGGAAATAGGAAAGAAGGGGCTCAGGTGGGAGGAAGTTAAGGGGAGGGAATGATAAAGGAGGGGAGGGAAGGAGGTAAGGATGAAAGGTCAAGAAAGGAGAAAAGGTGAGGGACACCAGAGGGAGTGAAGGAAAGGGGCTCAGGAGGGGTTGGAAATTCAGGAGAAATAAGAAAGATATTGGGGTGGAGGGCAGGGAGACTCGGGGTACAGCCGGGAATGGGAGGTGGTCCTGACCGCACTTCCGGCTCCTGCCCACCAGCCCCTCCCCAACTGTCCCTCACCTTGCTAGTGGCCCCCAGCCCATCCAGACTGCTCTCTCTCCAGGGTAACAGCTGCAGGCCAGGCGAAGCGGGCCTCGAGAAGACATCCAAGCCTGCAACGTGGGAACCATTAGGGTCTAGGGGTTGCCTCTTCCCCCCAGCTCTCCCCCTCCTCTGGCCTCCTACCACTCACGTTCGAAGCTCGCTGTCTGTGAAGATTTCTTCTCATATGCCACATCCAGGTCAGACTCATTCCAGGCTTTGGGGGGCCGCCGGCGCAGCGTTAAATCGTCTAGGGAGAGGTGGCAAATCGGGATATACCAGGAGTCTGGTCCTAGGCCTGCATCCCTCCCACCCAGCAAACGGGCCCCTTTGTTCACCTTGAGCACGCAGAGGCGGGGCGAAAGCGCTACCGCCCACGCCCAGTAGGGGGCTCCCAAAGGCTACAGGCGTATCGTAGACTGAGGTCTGGGGGCGTGGCGAGGGCCCGCGCTCCGGGAAGAAGGCCTGGGGCCCCTCCGCCAGGGGGCTGCCCCGCGGGGAACCAGCGCGGCCCAGAAAGTCGAAGGGCGTGGGGGGACCCTGCTGGCGGAGCGGGCCAGATCCGGGTCGCGGGGAGGGCGCCCGGCCGAGGGCGCTGCCTGTGCCATCGAAGGCACGGGGCCGGGGCGAGGGAGAGCGATCCAGGCTGCCGTAGGCATCCGGCTGCAGGTAGAGCGGGGTGCGCGGTGACGAGGGCCGGCCTTTAGGGGACAGCGGGCTGTAAGGGTGCAAAGCCGGGGCACTCTCGGAGCGTCCGAACGAGGTGTCTGCACCGTCGGTGACCACCTTCCGGGGAGACCCACGGCTGCTGAAGGGCTCTGGGACCGGGCTGGAGCTATACCGTGACAGCTGTGAGGGGAGACCCGGACATTGAGCAGTCAAAGGAGACATTAGTAGAGGGGTTAGCAGGTGATCAAAAGAGGTCATCGGAAATTAACCTAGAGGAGTTGGACCAGGGCTGGAGAGTCAGGCACAGGGAGCCCTGGTGAGGGATACTGGCGAGGCCTGAAATCAGGGCTGAGGCTAGCCGGTACAGTGCCCTTCTGCCTCTTAGGAAAAGACCCTTTTCTGCCAAGGGTCCTGTTAGATGTCCATTTATACTGGTCCCCTCTTTCCAGTGCCCTCAAAATAGCCCAAGGCCCGATGGGACAGAACCCCATGCAGAAAGAAGCCGGCTTTGGGGGCCAAGTGGGGACCGAGGCAAGTAGGCTCACCCTAGGAGGGGCTCCAGCCTGTGAGCCAGGAGGCGTGGGTGAGTCTGACCACAACGACTCCAGCTGTTTGGTCAGTTCGTCCACCTTGGCCGCCGCCGTGTCCAGCTCCATCTGCTTCAGGTCCATGTGCTTCATGGCCAGAGCTGGGCAGGAGGGAGTAGCGGTCAGGACAGGGCGGGGCCTCGGGGCAGCGCCCCACCTCTACCCTTGAGGGCCGCTCCCGGACAAGCCCCGCCCCCTACCCCAGCTCACACTGGAAGTTCAGGTCCAGAAGGTCCCTCGCGCTCTGGAATGCCTCGCTGTCCATGGTGCCGGCCGAAGCGGGGCGCCTGCGAAGTTGTGTGGGTTGGGTGGGTGGAAGCCTTCTCAGATCCCGCCCGTAGGGAACCAGGGGTCGTAGAACAGCCAGACAGAGGCTTTACTCTCCTAGCTCCTTCCCTGCAAGCGCTATGCCCCTCTACCTCCCTGGCTGGGAAATGCCAACTCCTTCAAATACTCCCTGGTCTCTTTAGGTAGCTCCTTGTCCATCTTTCTAGGTCAGTCCTAATGAGACTTGAAACACTCCCTCAACAATTATCCTCTTGTTACCTACTGTGTGGCCAGGCATTTGAGGGAACAAAGGATGCAAAAGTAACCATCAATTACTGAGTGCCTACTAGGACCAGGGGGACCATATGCTAGATGCTGGGGATATCTTTTTCTTTTAATGCTAGGAATCTCTTTATCTTTGTGTTTTTAAAGATATTTATTTATTTATTTATTTACTTACTTACTTATTTATTTATTAAAGAGAGAGAGCCCCTGTGCAAGCAGGGGTAGTAGCAGAGGCAGAGAGAGAAGCAGGCTGCCGAGCAGGGAGCCCCACACAGGGCTGGATCTCAGGACCCTGGGATCATGACCTGAGCCAAAGACAAATGCTTAACTGACTGAGCCACCCAGGCCCCCACCTCAGGATAGTTTTAAAAAATAAAAATTGTGCTTCCTACTGTGTACCTGTGATAGTTGCTTGAGGGCATAATGAAATAAAATAAAAACTATTAACTGAAGGACCACTACTCCTAGAACTGGGCCAAGGGCCTGCACCCAATACCACATTTGACAGTCAAAATCACAGCAGCAGGCAAAAAAGTGGAGCTCAGAACCCTCTGTTCAAGATCACCTTGCAAGGAGCCAGCAGTATTAGATTTCACATCTGGATCTGCCTTGTTAGTCTGGGTCACCGTGAACATACTTGGCAGAGTCCCAGAGGACAGGGACCACTCAGCTTCCTCTCCTCAGAGTCGACCTTGTTGGCAGGGACCCAGTGTTCACGGGGAGAACAGGGAGGTGGCTGGGGGTGGCTGGGGTGCTGTGGTCATTGGCTCAGTGGGAAAGAGCCAGGCCACAAGGAACCAGTCAAGCCAGCACCATCCCCGTCCCCATGGTAGCCACCACGCCCACCAGCTTTGCCACTTCCCCGGGCTGCACCAACCGCTTAGCTTTAGAGGTACATGCGTGGGCGGTGGGGCGGGCTGGGGCATGCTGATTCTGGCCTCTGTCTGGGAAGCCTTGGAACAGAACCTGTTGGGGCTGGTGGTTCATTTGGGTGTGTTGGGAGCATGTGACCTTGGGCAGCAAGTCCCATCCACTCCTTGGGCCTCAGTTTCCGCAACAGGGAAAGGATGAGGCAAATCAGCTATTCTAAGGGGCCTCTTCAATCTCTCAGAGGCCTAGATTCTGAAATTGTAAGGACCTTGAGGTTGTAACTAAAGCTCTACAGAGCCTGAAACTCTCAGCTTGAGAGTCTCTTGTTCAAAAGTTCTGAGTCTGGGGGCGCCTGGGTGGCTCAGTTGGTTAAGCGACTGCCTTCGGCTCAGGTCATGATCCTGGAGACCTGGGATCAAGCCCTGCATTGAGCTGCCTGATGGGCGGGAAGCCTGCTTCTCCCTCTCTCACTCTCCCTGCTTGTGTTCCCTCTCTAGCTGTGTTTCTGTCAAATAAATAAATACAATCTTTAAAAAAAAAAGTTCTGAGTCTGAGAGTCTATCTTTGGAACATGCTAGAATTCTCCAATTTTGGGGTGCCTGGGTGGCTCAGTTGGTTGGGCGACTGCTTTCGGCTCAGGTCATGATCCTGGAGACCGGGTATCGAGTCCCACATCGGGCTCCTTGCTCGGTGGGAAGCCTGCTTCTCCCTCTCTCAGTCCCTCTGCTTGTGCTCCCTCTCTCACTGTGTTTCTCTCTGTCAAATAAATAAATAAAATCTTTTTTTTTAAAAAGAATCCTCCAATTTTGCTAGCTTAGATTTCTGCATCTTCCTGCACCATGTTCTATCTATCCCAGGATTCTGCCGCCCTAAAGTCTAGCTAAATGCACGGTTAGGGGAGTGGGTAAGATCACAAGTAAGGAGCCACACTTCCAGGGTTCAAATCTGGTGGCATCACGGATCCTGAAAAAAGTGCCTCGTGATTTGTACAACGAAGATATATAGCAATCCACTGTAGAGGACTATAGTGAGGATCCAACTGGCTGGAAGGTGCAAGAGGATTTAAGGATCTGAGAATTCAGGCCTCAGAAAGTAGAGACTATAGGAATAGGAACTCAGGGCTTTTAGAACCTCAGATACACAGGAAACACTCTGTGTCTGTTAAAAATATAAAAACGAACAATTCTATGCAGCCTTCGGTGCTAGCATTCTAGCAGCAAGATTTTTTGGGGGGGATTTCGGGATTCCCAAATTTCTAAGACTCTCCGATCCCATGCTGACATCTGGCTCTAAGGAAATGCTAAGGCTGGGAGTGGGGCCCTCCCAGGGCTGGTGCGGGAAGAGGGCTTGCGGTGCCACCAGGGGGCGCTCCGGCTCACGCGGACAGCGCCTGAGCTCAGACCCCGGGAATGCGCTGCGGGCCTGGGCAGGTGCCTCACCTCCCGCGGCAGGGGAGCGGGGGCCGGGTGGGGCGCGAGGGCGGCGCGGGCCGCACCTCTGTTCCCAGGCCCCTGCCCAGCAGTTCCAGCCCCCCCGCTCCCCTCCTGCGGGCTCTAGTCCACCCCGGGGTACCCTCTAACCCCACCTCCCACTCCTCCCCTTCCCCGTTCACTCCTAAGTCTCCTTCCCTGGGACTTATGCGCGCGGCCAGGCCAAGCAAGTTCTTCGCGGTTAAGGATCCCGGGGGGTGTTCCTGGAGGAATCATCATCTTCAGTGGGAACCGAGACAGAGCGCCAGGCTAGGCTGGGAATACCCTGGTTGGAATCCGACATTTCTGTTCGGATAGACTGACGCTGGAAGAGACCCCACCCTCTTGGGGACTTGGTGTTCCCTTCTGTGGACGACTGTGGAACAGGCTAGGGCCTTCCCTTCTCTAAGTCTCTATCCTGGAATAGTTATATAGTTTCTCTGTGCCTCAGTTTCCTCGTGTGTCTAATGGGGGAATTTATACCCTTTCCTCAAAAGGGTGTAAGGTTTGTGTGATGTAATTTATGGACTGTGTTTAGAACAATGCAGGGCATCAAATAAAGTTCACATATATAGGATTCTTAATTACGGACCTTCCTTGGCTGTTCATTAAGATCACATAGGATATGACTACACAGTGAGGGGTCAAGACCCAGAGGAATCTTGTTTTTTTTTTTTTTTTTTTTTTCCATGAAAGAGCCTTTTTGACTCTGAGAGTCTAAAAGCCCTGGGTTTTGATCTCTGGAATCTCAACTTCCTAAAACCCTAAATTCTCCCTGTACATTAGTGAGTTCTGGCTCATGGTCATCCCAGAAAATTCAGGCAGATGGGCATGGGGTGCCCTGGAAGATTCCAGAGAGAAGGTGGCGAAAGCCCAGGGAGTGGGCTGTGCCTGCTCTCCAGCCTTAGTTTCCCCAGTGGAGTAGAGAGAAGTTATTGCCTGGGGTGGAGTCAGCAAGCCACCTTTGGGAAGTTGCCTGAGACCTCTGTAGACAGTGGGAGCCACCCCATTCTACCTACCAGTGCTGAGCCTGGCATGCTGTGAGTTCTGTCTTGGCAGCCACGGTTGGTTATTATTTTTAATTTCATCTCAGGCTATCACCATATGTCCTTCAAGCCCAGACATTAGGAAGTTCTTCCCTCTCTCAACAGAACCCCCTGCCTCTCCCACCCCCTCCTTCAATTCCCTCACATGACGCATGGGGGTGGAGAGAAGAGGGTGCCCGTCCCTGCCCTCCCCCAGCTTCAAGGACAGACACACACCTCCAGAATTAGCCTCTATCCCTCGCTTATCTCCCACACTACCTCAGGTCAGACAGATGGGGGTGGAGGTGACATTTCTCACCTCAGGGTCAGGGCGAGGAGCCCTAGGAGGAAGAAGGTTAGTCAGAAAATCTGGTGGGAATGGATGGAATCCGGTCCCCCAGGCGGCTGCAGGAGAAAGAAGCTAAACTCTAATCAACTCTGCTATCTCAGACAGCTGCTCAGAAGCGGCCAAACGCCAATCAACTCCACCTGTGTGACCTCTTAGCCTCAGTTTACCCCTGTCCTCTCTGTGTCACGCCTGTGTAGTGCCCAGCCACGCAAGCCTCCCCAAATCCAATCACACCGTCTGGAATTCTGCCCTAGAACCCCCTTGGCAAACCCCAAATATTTCCCACCTCCAAGGGGTAATGAGAGGTTCCCGCCCCCACAAGGGGGCGCCCTAGGGTGGAGGTCTCTCAGGTTAGGCAGGTCTGACGCCCCGGTTAATGATATGTTGGGGATCTCGCAGCCGCACGCAGGTTGGAGAGTTGCCCTGGTGCTCCCCCCGACCCCCACCCCAGAGCCGGAAAGTGTAGGGAGCGCCGGAACCCAGCCTCCAGAGGCACCTCGGGGGCTTGTCCTGCTACATTTCAGGGCCCCGAGTTCCACTGTCCCCATCCCATTCCTAATTCTGCCTCGAGACCTAGGGACTCGGTTGAGAAGGCAGCTGGACGGCATCATGGATGGCTGCCCTTTCCAGAGCCCCATCAGTCCGAGTCTTGCCATTTCTGCCCAGGACTCAGGGATCCGATACCCCAAATTCTACTCAAAAACTCAGGTTTCTGAGAACGCCCAATTCGTGGGACTCAGGAGTCCCAGCTCCAGCTTCTCCCCAGGACCATGGCGTCCGAGCCCTCCATCCCAAGAACTCAGGCATCAGAGTTCCCTTTCCTTTTGCCCAGTAAATATGAGTTCTTTCCTTCGAGGGACCCTGGCATCTGCGCCCCCGCAATTCCGCCTTGGGACTCGGCGTCCGAGTCCCCTCCCATTCCTCCCAGGGACGCAGTGTCGGCCTCCTCCAGAGCCGCTGGACCCCAGTGGGGTGGAACTCACGGATCCCGGGCAGATCCTGGCACCGGGGTACTTCCTCCGGCTCCGGCTCCGGCTCCGGCTGCGGGGAGCGGAGGACGGGGCGGGGCAGGCGCCGGGAACAGGTTAGACGACGTGACTCCGGCTGTTGGGAGGCGGGTCCCAGTGGGAAGGGGGAGTAGGGGGTCGCCTCGAGCACCTTGGGACTTGTAGTCCTGGAGAGGCAGTACGCCTCCGGAGACGTTCCCACTGGGAATCACCGAAAGTCCATTTCACAGACAGAAAGGGCAAGGTCCGGAAGCCTACGGCGACCTGACCACTTAGAATCGACTTTAACCTAGCCGTGACTGAGGGAGACAGTCTCCTGAATCCCTGCCTGACTCCTCCAAGGCTTACGTCATCCTTGTAGAAAGATTTGGACGCCACCAAGGGGGTAGAAGGTTAGAGGCTGGGGGAGCATGCCCCGCCCCTAAGACGAGAAGAGAGCCTCGCCAAATCAGTATCCGCCCGAGTCTCTGAGCAGCCTCAGTCTCCCCGTCGGTAAAAAGGATGTGTTGGATCTTTACAGATTGTCCCAACAACGGAGTCCAAAGTCGTAGGCTGGGACTACAATCCCCAGCAGCTTCCGCGATGGACGTCGGGCTTCGCTCCTCCTCGTGTCCTCTGGGAATTGTAGTTCCGAGCCCGCAGGGGCGGCGCCCGGGTGTCTCGCCCACGCTGGGGAACTGCCTGGTGATCCCCGGCTGAGGGAACGCGTCCCCTTCCCCTGACCCTCCTTCCACTCTGGGAAGCCGCTCACACCCTGAGAAAGGGAGACGCCCCAATTCTCGAATAGGATCCGAAATCACCGCAGAGGGGGCAGGAAGTGGCGCTGACACACCGGCCAGGAATGCAGTCGGGTCACCCTGTCTAGCCGCCGTCCCGCGGCTCCTCCTGCCGCCCCAAGCGGTGCGACCTCTGTGGAAAGGGGCGTGGATGAGACCCCCAAATCTGTGCCCACGTGCCGCTGTTTACACGCGCCTCCCCGCCCCCCCAACCCCCGGCGGAGAAAGGGTGTTGATCAAGCCTTCTGCTCCCTCTCCCATCCTCAAAGCCTTCGGGAATGTCCCCCATGCACTAGACTAAGTCCTCGGGAGCGTCTGTCTCTTTTGGTCCACAAACCCCGCCCCTTAGCCTGCACAGCCCCACGCGCGTTTAGCTTTAGTGTCTGGAGACCCCGCCCCGTGGCCCACAGGCTCCTCCCTCTACGTTTCCCGCTCCCTAAGAGTTCAGAAGCCCCGCCCCTAACCTGGTACTTCACGCGCTCCGGAGAATTATCCCATTTCTCCATTTTCCCATTCGTCCCACTGAAGTTCCGAATTTTCCAGGCATCTGGGCCTCCCAGGAAGGGACTGCAACACTGAAAGCACGGCCCTGCCAACCAAAACTATTACCTGTCTCTTTAAGAATCTCAGACCAACCGAGCTTCCTGTCTCTTTAAGAGTTAGGAGCTACCAATGTGGCTGCCCCTTTAAGGCGACGTTGGATCAAATAATGTCTGAGAGATCGAGGGAGATACGCGCCGGGACTCGGAGAGGCGCTAACTCCTGCCAAGCAGCCAAGCAGTCGCTTTGAGGAGATTTTCAAGAAAAGACGTCTTCCGGTTGTCTGCTCTGTATAAGCAGAAATTCCTCCTAATTCTGCTCGTAGAGCGAGCGGGCCCCGAGCGACACCCCCGCGCTCCGCACCACCTGGGCGCTCCCGGGAGAAGCCCCGCCCCTGGTTCCACGTGGCCAGCTGCGCCACTCTGGTGGCTCCTGGCGGCGAGGTCTGAGGGAGGCGAGGGTCCCGGAATGGCGGGTTCCCCGTCCGGCGGTGGTGAGTTGCATCAGGGCCGGCCGGCGGGGTGCAGGGAGTTGGCTGCCGGAAGGAGAACGGGGCCCCCGGGGGCACTGGGACGAAAAAAGGGACATCCCAGAAACGGGACCTGCGGAGAGAGTATCTCCCGCGAGGAAGGGACTTGGGATTGAGGGAGGATATGGGGCGGGGAAAACTGCCCGTGGAGGGGAAGGCGTGCCCAGGAATTCGCTTGGTGGAGATGGGGTGCCTCTGGGGAACAGGCAGAAGAGAAGAGGCCGGGTGAGGGGATTAAGTCGCTCAGGAGGCTGGCACCAGCTGCCGGCGGACGTCCTGGAGGATTGGATCCGCCGGGAAGTGTCAGCAGACCCGTTTCCTCTTCTGCAGGTGCTGCTCCGTTCTTCTGTCCCCCCAACTTTACCACGACGTCCCCAGCATCAGAGTCCAGTCGTTTCTCTTTGGAGGTCTTGAGGGACCCAGATTCGGAACTGTGGCTCATCCAGGCTCCTGTAAATTTCCCTCCTGAGTGGTAAGTGGCCCTAGGCCACCTCCTGGGAATACTCCCCATCCCAGTGGCTGACCTTATGGGAAGTTTAGAGGAGCTTTCCTCAGGCGCTCAGGGCGCCTGGGTGGCTCAGTTGTTGAGCACCTGATTTTGGCTGAGGCCATGATCTCAGGGTCCTGGGATCAAGCCAGGCATCAGCCGGAGTTGGCTTCTCCCTCTCCCAAGCTGGTGCTCCCTTTCTCAAATGAATAAATGCTATTTCTCAGCTCCTGCCCTCCCTTTCACAAAACAATCTGATGAAGCGCCTGCCTTCTCCTTTCTCCTTTCAGCCTCAATGGGCGGCTAGTGCCTCTCTCCGGGTCCCGGATTGTGAAGGGCAAGTTGGCAGGCAAGCGGCACTGCTATCAGGTCCTCAGAAGCAGCGGCCCCCAGGCTGGAGAAGCAATCCTGCTGGCTCCCTCAGTGGAGGCAGGAGGGGGACTCACCTGTGCCCCAGCCCCCCAGGGCAGCCTAAGGATCTTAGATGGTCCCCAAGAATCCCCATCTGGGACCCTGTTGCAGCCCATCCCAGCAACCCCACCACCACAGATCCCCCCTGGCCTGAGGCCTCGGTTCTGTGCCTTTGGAGGCAGCCTACCAGTAACAGGACCTGGGTCCGTCTTGGCACGGAAGTCACCAGCCTCAAGGAAGAGGAAGAAAAAGAGGCATATACAAGAAGCCTCAGTTCCCCAGGAGGCAGTGAATGGGCTTGGGACCCTGGACACGGACACAGCTTTGGGGTCCCTAGATGTGGATGTGGGGAAGAAAAAAAAGCAGGAGCGGAAAGAACTAGAGGTGATGGAGCCCGTGGCAGCAGAACCCATGGCTGAGCCGTTGGGACCCCAGGGAACACCGTTCCTGTCCACCACCAAGAAGAAAAAGAAGGGGATAGAAACAGTCAAATCAGAAGAGCAGACGCCAGTGCCTGAAGACAAGACAGTGGAACTGGAACTCACAGTTAAAAAGGAGCCTCTGGAAGAGACAGTCTGGTCTCCCACCAGAAAGAGGCAGAAGGGGACGGGAGGGAGGGAGCCAGAGGAAGGGATGCCAGTCAAAGCTCAGCTGCTGCTGAAGGTGGAGCCTCAGGAGGAAGCCATCCCACTGCCCTCCTCGAAGAAGAAGAAAAAAGAAAAGGGGTACAAAGTCATGATGGAGCCCAGGACTGAGGTGACAGAGCTGGAGATGGGCCCTCAGGCACTCCCAGAGGAGATGATGGAGCCCGAACTATCACACCAAGTTGAGCCTCAGGCTGAGGCGACTCCGGTGTCCACCAAAAAGAGGAGGAAGAAAGAAAAATGGCCAAATGCAATGGGGGAGCTGGGGGAGCCTCAGGTTGAGGCTGAGCCCCAGGTAGCTCTAGCAGCCACCAAGAAGAAGAAGAAAGAACGGGGCCACAAAGTGACGGAGCCAAGGGCTGAGATGAGTGCCCCACAGGGGGAGGTGCTGGAGCTAGAGCTGCTGGATGAGGGGGAGCCCGAGGCCAGGAGAGATCCAGCATCCACAAAGAAGAGGAAGAAGCAGGACCAGGGAAGTGGGGTGCAGGAGACAGCAGCCCAGGAGGAGGAGCCTGAGCCGCTGCTGCACCCAGAGTCCAGGGAGGTGGTTCCCACAAGATGGGAGAAGAAGCAGAAGAAGCTACAGCAAAACCCTGTGTAGTCTCCTACGGGGAAACAGGGCTGCAGTTAAGCAAAGCTGGAGGTGACCCCCTGGGCCAGCAGGGAGTGAGTGCAGAGGACCTTCCCCTTCCTTCCCGACCCCGATGACTGTCCCAGCACGCCAACAGCAGCCTGGGCCAGGAAAATGCTTTATTGTTACACCGAGGGCCTCCTTCGCAGCTGGGGTCACCGGGGCACTTTCAGGAAGGGCTCGTGTAGGACGTCAAACAGCCTCCGGGCCTGGGTGAGAGCAAGAAAGAAAAGAGCCAGTCATTAAATGAACCATTTGTTTGCTACATCCAGAGAGGGCTTTGCTTCTTTCCCTCTCAGCCAGAGGGGGGCTCTGGGGGCTAGGAGAGAAAGCCAGATCTTTTTTTTTTTTTTAAGATTTTATTTACTTGACAGAAACACAGCCAGAGAGGGAACACAAGCAGTGGGAGTGATAGAGGGAAAAGCAGGCTTCCGGCCAAGCAGGGAGCCCAATGCGGGGCTCAATTCCGGGATTCCAGGATCATGACCTGAGCTGAAGGCAGAGGCTTAACCACTGAGCCACCCAGGCGCCCTGAGAAAGCCAGATCTTAAATCTGTCCCAGACTGGCTGTGTGAGTTTGGGCTGGTCCCCACGCTCTCTGGGCCTTGACTTTCCCCAGCTAGAGGAGAAGCACTGTGAGCCTTCTAAAATCTTAGAGCTTTAGGGGTGCCTCAGTGGCTCAGTCCGTTAAGCGTCTGCCTTCGGGATCGAGTCCTGCATCAGGCTCCCTGCTCAGTGGGGAGTCTGCTTCTTCCTCTCCCTCTGCCTGCTACTCCCCCTGCTTGTTCTCAATCTCTCCCTCTCTGTCAAATAAATAAAATCTTAGGAAAAGGGCGCCTGGGTGGCTCAGTGGGTTAAGCCTCTGCCTTTGGCTCAGGTCATGATCTCAGGGTCCTGGAATCGAGGTCTGCATTGGGCTCTCTGCTCGGCAGGGAGCCTGCTTCCTCCTCTCTCTCTGCCTGCCTCTCTGCCTGCTTGTGATCTCGCTCTCTCTGTCAAATAAATAAATATACTTTAAAAATAAAATCTTAGAGCTTTGGGATCTGAGGTGCCATTTATTTGGAGCTCCCTCCTGCCCCCCCCTCAAGCCCATTCCCACAGCTCTTACCTTCTGGGGTCCCAGGCCTGGGCACAAAGCCAGATCTTCCCGTGATGCGGCCATGAGCTGTTTGAGAGACTGAGGAAGGTGGGAGTGAGGGTCAGAGATGGGGAGCACAAACTACCTGCCTCAGCTGATAAGGGGTCTAAGAGATCCCAGGAAACTGCTGTGTGTGGAAGGGGGGTTCCCTGAAAAGGCAAGGGGGTCAAAATGCCCCCCTGGGATGAGGGAATCATTCCTTACCCCAAAAGTAGTCAGGAGGGTCTGGCTGTCCGTTTTATTGACTGACTTCACAGTGGTCAGGCATTCAGTCACCTGGAACAGGAGGAACATGCAGAGATGCATCATGAGAAGAAATGACCGCAAGAGTGGGCCTGTGGCATGGTGCTGGGTCACCATTGCGTCCCCAGACAGCCACTGCATGCAGGTGGTGTTCAGTAAATGCCTTTATCTTTTATTAAAAGTTCATCTTAGTGGGGCACCTGGGTGACTCAGTTGGTTAAGCAGCTACCTTTGGCTCAGGTCATGATCAAGTTCATCTCAGAGTGGTCCCCAACCAGGTGAGAGGGTGTCAGTCACATGAGAAGATAAATGTCATTTCTCTTGAGTTGGTTCTGCCTAGGGGAAGACCACAGGCTCTGGAGTCCAATCTGAGTTCAAAACCAAGGCCCATTGCTTACTCCCTATGAGGGCTGGGCATGGGAACTGACCTTGCTTGGCCTCTTTTTCAGCCAAGTGGGGGCCCCTAATAGTACCCACCTCAGGGGTGTCGGTGGATACCCACCATTATAGTCGTCGGAGAGCTGTGTGGTGCCAGGGACAGCAGAGACCAAGGCAGCCCCAGCATGGCCCTCCTGCGGCTCCCAGTCCAGTGTGGGACACAGATACAGTGGTGACCCACATGGGCAGGGCTGGGAGGAGGGGACCCCGGCAGAGGCATTTGACTTGGCCTGGGGATCAGGAAGGGCTTCTTGGAGAAGGAGGCATCAGAGGTGAGATGTGAAATATGGGATTAGGTGGGTAGTCAGGCAGAGGTAACAGAAGGGCACAAGGGTAGAAGAGTGAGCCAGTCTGGGAGAAGTGACAGAACGCAAGGCCAGGGGTGGACAGGGCTGCTGGGAGGAATAGGCAAGGCTTTGTAGAGTGTGGTGAGAAGGCCAGGCTTTCCCTGAGGCACTGGGGAACCATGGGAGGGTTTTGAGCTGGGGAAAGCAGAATCAAGTTTGTGCTTAGGAAGACCTCTCTAGCTGCCCTGTGAGAAAGGGGAGGAGCTGAGAGTAGGATGGGGAGGAGAGGTAAGATTCAAGCCCCAGGAAGGAGTGGTGGGAGACCCAGGCAAGGAGGTGTGCTGGCCTCACCCGGGAGACGAAGTCCTGCTCCAGCTTCTCCATCAGGAGGTCCGCTGGCTTCTGCTCATAGGCCTTGTAGGTTTCCAGGTACCGCCCGGCCTCCTCGGGGCTGGAGTGAGAGCATTCACAGCCAGGGGGAGGGGGAGGTGTTTTAGATTGAGTTCATTATGACGCTAACTCTAATATAGAGAAAAAAATGAACTTTCCTCTTCTAAATATCCCCTGGTGACAATGCTGGCCAGCGCACCTTTGCTGGCTAAGGGGCAGAGCTTGGGAGCCTGACCCATTGGGTTCAGGTGGCCCCTTCCGACCTGAGTGACCCCGGGGGCCAGTGATTTTCTCTCTGGCCATCAGTCTCCTGTTCTGTGAAGTGGAGTAGATGGCAGAAATGTGACAATTACAGGAGTAATTGTCAAGCACTCAGAGACTAGTTTAAAAAATATGATGGGGTGCCTGGGTGGCTCAGTTGGTTAAGCGACTGCCTTCGGCTCAGGTCATGATCTCGGAGACCCGGGATCGAGCCCCACATCGGGCTCCCTGCTTGGCAGGAAGCCTGCTTCACCCTCTCTCACTCCCCCTGCTTGTGTTCCCTCTCTGGCTGTTTCTCTCTGTCAAATAAATAAAAACCTTAAAAAAAAAAAAAAAAAAAAAGAAATATGAGCAACTCTGGAAGGGAAGTGGGTATATGGAGTCTGAGAGGGTGAAAAAACCAGAAACACTGTTACTCTTTTCCCAGCCCTAGGAAGACAAATTCAGGAGGCATTCAGTCCCCATTGACGTTTTTAATCTAGCATGCCTGCAAGAGAAAGGCTGCAGGCAAGCTGACTGCTGAAATCTCATTATAGCAGCTTCCATGACCTTGATAATCGCCATTAATATTCACGTCAGGTACGGGTTCTTCTGACATGTAATCAACTGCTTCAAAGGTAGGTGACCTAACCAACCAAATCTTAGAAAGGCTCTGTGTGCGGAAGAAAGTAATTCAAGTTTATTGGCAATGGTAAAAGGCTGGCCTTTTTTGTTTGGGGGAACAAAGAAAGAGTGAGTTGAGTCGAAGTAAATAAAGGATTCAGGATTGAGGCCTCTTAACCTTCAGATCCTAGCTAATAAGCGGTGTTTTGTTTTTGTTTTTTTTTTTTTTTAAACATTTTATTTATTTGACAGAGAGAAACACAGCCAGAGAGGGAACACAAGCAGGGGGAGTGAGAGAGGGAGAAGCAGGCTTCTTGCTGAGCAGGGAGCCTGATGTGGGACTCGATTCTGGGTCTCCAGGATCATGACCTGAGCTGAAGGCAGTCGCTTAACCAACTGAGCCACCCAGGCGCCCCAAGCGGTGTTTTTTTGATTAAGTGATGGTTCATACTCTTGAAAGAAACATTCATTTTTTTTTAATTCTTTTTTTTCCCATTAGATGGGCTTTGCAGCTTTTCTCTTCACTGCAGCAGGATTATTGTTATGGCTTGTAATAATTTGTTTAGGACCCTCACATTGTGTCTGGTCCTAGAATTTGCTTTCATTTTTGCACTCTGCAATATAAGCAGGATGTCTTCCCCTGTCAGCAGGAGCGTGGCCTCTTTTATTTAATGGTTGCAAATACTCCGCAATTTGGACGTAAAGACATGGAAACATTCCCCCTCATGGGGGCCTAGCTGCATGCCAGGTGCTGCTCTAACTCATGGTCAGAAGCTTCCAAAACCACCCCCCTGTCCCCCGCCCCCACCCTGAGCTCCTATAAGGCACTTAATATTTTCAAACCATTATACAGAAGGGGGAAGCAGGGACCAGCGGAGTGCAGTCACTTGCCTCAAATTACACAGCTGGCTAAGAGAAACAGCACCCTTAACTTACGTGACGCTGCTTCCCACAAAATAGAGTAACGCTTACACTTCCTTTTGTTTTAATATACAACTGACACAGGGCGGCCGGCTGGCTCAGTTGGTTGAGTACACGACTCTTGATTTCCTGGGGTTTTGAGTTCAAGGTCGTGACCCAACCTGTCTGCCTGATGGAATATTACACAGCTGGGAAAGAATGAGCATCCAGAAAATGGGATATTACTCAGCAATAAGAAGTGAGCTCCCACATCACAAGAAGGCTCAGAGGAACTTAGAAGCATATTGCTAAGTGAGAGAAGCCAATCTGAAAAGGCTTCTGTGAGGTAAGAGGGAGACTTTTGCAGTCTCGTCCCCAGTTCCAGGCACAGAGCTCTGGAGACCCTTCTACATTCCTCAGTGAAAAGAGCACCAGGAGCATCTTTGTGTTCTATGTTTTTTTTGTTTTTTTGTTTTTATTTATTTTTTTGTGTTCTATGTTTTTTAAAGGTTTTATTTATTTAAGAAAGACAACGACTGGAGGAGAGGGAGAAGCAGACTCCTCGCCGAGCAGGGAGCCCAATAAGGGACTCAATCCTGGGACCCCAAGATCACGACCTGAGCTGAAGGCAGACACTTAAATGACTGAGACACCCAGGCGCCCCACATCTTTGTTCTATTGAGATGACTCTGGGTAGGCTGCTGGGTGAAGGCTGGTCACCAGAGCAATCAGAAGCTGGGGCCTTTTCAGCCCCACCCATGTATGGACTAGAAATGGAAGTAACAGTTGATTGTGCCATAAAATCCAAATACCAGGAGGTTCAGAGATTCCAGATGTACAAACACATCAACATGGGGAGGGTCACCATGCACCTCAATTCCACAGGGACAGAACTATGCTCAGGACCCTCCCAGACCTCTCATCCTATGTCTCTCACCATCTTGCTATTGATTCTTACCTTTTTTTTTTTTTTTTTTAAGATTTTATTTATTTGACATACAGCATGAGAGGGAACATAAGCAGGGGGAGAGGGAGAAGCAGGCCTCCCGCCAAGCAAGGAGCCCGATGTGGGGCTCAATTCCAGGACCCTGGGATCGTGACCTGAGCTAAAGGCAGATGCTTAACAACTGAACCACCCAGGCACCGCTGATTCTTACCTTTTGTCCTATCTTTTACTAAACCAGGAAATGCGTTTCCCTGAATTCTGTGAGGCAGGTGCTCTAGCAAACCAAACCAGAGAAGAGTGGGGGGGTCCCTGGAAGGGACTGGTCAGAAGTACAAGCTGGGCTTATGACTGGCGTCTGAAGTGGGGGGTGGTCTCAGACTGAGCCCTTTACCTGCGGGATCTAATGCTGTTTCCGGGCCCAGGGTGCCAGAACTGCGTTAAACTATACGACACCCGGCCCATGCTGCAGAGAATGGCTTGGCGTGGGAAAAAGCTTGATGCATCTGGTGGCCAGAAGTGAAGTGTTTTGTATAAGCAGTAAAAGCAACACAGGAAAACACCCACATTAGGGAAGAACTGGGGGTTTTTCCTACATGTATATGTACATATGTATATTCCAGCTATATGACATCCTGAAAAAGGCTGAACTATGGAGACTAAAAGAGTGAGGGGTTTGGGAGTGGGAAGGATGAATGAGTGGAGCACGGGAGAGTCTTTAGGGCAATGCAACTATTCTGTATGGTACAGTAATCATGGACACATACCGTACCTTTGTCAAGACCCACAGAATGTACAACACAGAGCGTGAACCCTGATGTAAGCTACGGGCTTTGGTTAATGTATCAACATCGGATGGGACACCTGGGTGCCTCAGTCGGTTAAGGGAATGCCTCCAGCTCACATCATGATCGCAAGGTCCTGGGATTGAGTTCCACATCAGGTTCCTTAATCAGCAGACAGCCTGCTTCTCCCTCTCTCTGCTGCTGCCCCTGCTTGTGCTCTCTTGCTCACCCTCCCTCTTTTAAATAAAATCTTCAAAAAAAATTATATCAATATTTGTTCATCAGTTGTAACAAATGTACCACATGAATTACTACAAGATACAAATAATAGGAGAAACCACATTCAGGGGGAGAGAGGCTGCTGTAGCAAGTCTCTGTGCTTCCTGCTCACTCTATTAACTTAAAACTGCTCTATAAAATTAATATTTTCAAAACCGCAAACACTATATTAGGATATGACACAGCCATAAAAAAAGAAGGTGGCTGTTCTCTATACTGACAAAAACAGACCTCCAAGGGGGCGCCTGGGTGGCTCAGTGGGTTAAGTGGCTGCCTTTGGCTCAGGTCATGATTCCGGGGTCTGAGGATCGAGTCACACATCGGGCTCCCCGCTCGGTGGGGAACCTGCTTCTCCCTCTCCCTCTGCCTGCTGCTCCCCTGCTTGTGCTCTCTCTGTCAAATAAAATCTTTAAAGAAAAAAAGAAAAAGCCAAGAAAAGACTTTCAGGTGATGACACGACAATGCAAGGCACAGAATGGCAAATGTAGCTACTGTATGCGCCGTGCGCGTGTGTACACCGTATCTGTGTAGGTATGTATGTATACACCCTGACAGACCGCTTTCATATCCCTTCTGATTTTAGAGCTACATGAACATGCCGTCTATTTAACAAAAGAAAGTCTAACCAGTATATATCCAGAAGAAAGCCAGAAGTGGAGAGAGTAAGTCCTTCTCACACCATCGCCGGCTCCTCATCCCCTTCCCAGAGGTCAACGCTGTCCAGGGCCTGGAGCCTTTGTAGCCCTATCCACATACATGTCTGTTCAAAAACACGGCTCCCTTTCCTTCCTTCTGCCTAGAAATAAAAATATGGTGCTGTCTGGTTCGCAGCTCTGGTCCCCGCCCACTGCTGGGGCAGCAGTGGCCCAGCTCCTGGCAGATGCATGCTTGCATGCGCAAGCGGGGCTCATCCTGGTGCAGGAATGTCTGCATTGAAGAACGGTGTAGATTCTGTGTTAATAGTCATGCCTCCCAACAACCAAACATGCAGGTGTCTGTTTCATGCTATCCATCTGAAATGTTCTCACCAAATGTATGGGAGAAAAACGGCACCTTATTTTTTTAAATTCACCTTTTTCAGGAGCCGAGGTGGCTCAGTCGGTTGAGCATCTGCCTTCAGCTCAGCTCATAATCCCAGGGTCCTAGGATGGAGTTCCACATCAGGCTCCCTGATCCGAGGGAAGTCTGCTTTTCCCTCTGCCTCTGCCCCTCCCCCACTGTTTGCGTGCTCTCTCTCAGATAAATAAAATCTTAAAAAAACAGAATAAAATAAAATATAATTTACTTTTTTCCTGATAAACTATAAGGTTGATATTTTTTTCCTGTGTTTTGGCAATCTGAATTAGACTGTTATTTGGGCTCTGACTTGTGGGAGTTTCTTTACATATGCAAATATATAATGAATATGTTGAAATATATGCATGTAATTATAAATATTTAAATGTACTAACACTGTATAAATATGATATGTATATCTATAAATTAGAGATATTAAGTCTTTACATATATGTACAGCAAGTACTTTTTCATAATTTGTCACTTGTCTTTTAACTTTACTTACAGTATCTCTTACTACCCAGAAGTTTTAAAGTTTTAATATTCTCAAATCAGCCAAACCTTTTTCTTTATGGCTTTGGGGTTCTGGGTCTTGGTTTGGAAAACTTTTCCAACCCCAAAATTATAAAAAATATTCTCCTGTAAGATTTCTTGTAACACCTTTCTTTTAATGTCTTCAATTCGTTAGGATTTAATTTTTTTTTTATGGTGTGAGGAAGGGATATATTTTTTCCAATTAGAAATTAGCGACTCTAAATACTCTTTAGAAACTTACATATGGAATTAATTATTCAGACTTTATGTCTAACTCATCAGTGCCTAGTATGGTCCTGACAGCCTGATCTAGGTCACCTGCTTTTGTGACCACGGTCCTGTAAGGTATTAAGACCCTATTTCCAAGTGAAGAAATTGAGGCCCAGAAGGAGGCAGTGCCTGGGCTAGGCTCATATGGTAAAGGAAAGGTCTGGGGAGCAGAGTGGTGGAATGACTCTCGGGATAGAGCCTGACCTGGGCAGGGAACCTCGGTCTCACCTCCAGGCAAGGACCAGGGTGCAGTCGGCCAGGATGCACATCTTGGCCAGCTCCTTGAGGGCCTGCTGAGGATCTTTCTGGGTGGAAAAGAAAATCAGAATGAGAAATCTGGTAGAAAGCAAGGAATTATAGTCTTGAAAACATAGTAGGTTAGGATGCCAAGAACCTTTCACTTGACTGACACTCGCTAAACTCTGACCAGGAGCCCACTGTGCTAGGCAACGCTGGGACCCCGCAGTAACTAACACAGCCCAGGATCTGCCCTCCCAGGCTCATAGTCTGATGAGATAGATAAAACTGTCCCTGTACAGTGATGAGCCAGAGTGGCCAGGACTGGGATGGGAGAGTGGGAGCATCTGACCTGCCTAGGGGATCAGGGAGACCTTCCTGGAGGAAGGGACATCTGAGCTGAGATCTGAAGGAGGATGAGGAGGGGCAAAGAAGGCAAAGGAGAGCAAAAATGGAATTCCAGACCTAGGGAATAGCTTGTCCAAAGGACGGGAGGGGGAAGAGGGCTTGAGGAATTGTGATTCACACAGTAAGTGATGGAGAATGTAAAGGGGTGACTATACAGAAGCTTAGAAATGAACCCAGAAAGTGGGGTGGGGGCAGTTACACAGGGCCTCAGGGGCCACAGAGGGCACTGGGGGAGCCATGAAGGGATCTGGACATGTCTGTGATTTAGGGAAACTCCTCTGGCTGCTATAAGGAGGGGAGGCACTGAGGCAGGAGCCATGAGACAAGGGAAGAGGCTAGAGCCATGGCCCAAGAGGGCGGGGCAGGGTGGATAGAAAGGATGACACAGATTCAAGACACGTTAGGTGTCAGAGGGCTGAGGTGGGGTGCGGAAGGAGGATATGGATGATTTTACCCTCCTACCCCCTTGCCAACACAGGGTGTCAATCTCAGACGTGAGAGGTGGTTCCTCACTGAGGTTTCAACTGGCATCTTACCTCAGGACTCAACAGTCCACTTGGCTGCTATAAAGCCCAACATGCCCCATTTCACAGATGGGGCCAATGAGGCTGGTGGGGAAGCGACCGTGGCTTACCACATCCACCTGGACAAGCAGGACCCGCAGGGCGAAGTTCTTCCCCAGGCTCTGCAGCCGCTCATGGATGTAGTCCGGGTGGAGGTTGTGGTAGCGGAGGCTGGAGGGCAGGGGAGAGGGAGGGATTGGGAGGTCTCAGTCTCCTCAAGACCCCGGGAGCCCTTCTTCATTCTCCCTGGAAGGTAGAGGGCATCTGAGGCTCAGAGAAGTGAAGTGACATGCCCCAGGTCGCCCAGCAAGGCAGGGGCATGGTGGGATTGGCAGCAAGGGCTGCATGGCTCTGGCTCCCTAGAGGGATGGACCCCAGGTTCTTCACAGAGGCAGGGAAGACAACAGGAGACCAGGGCTCGGAAAGCATGAACTGGAGGATACTGTGCAGCTGATCTTGGGAGGCAGACCAATCCCAGGGACTGTCTGCTTTGGTCTCAAAGGGCGCCAGCAGGGAGGGGATGGGGTGGCTTCTCCACCCAGGGAACTAGGGACAACTCTGTCCAGCAGCTGCCAGCTCTCCTACCTTGCAGGGAGGACAGGAACTTAGAAGTTTCACTTCCCCCTCTAGCTCTGTCTGGAGAGGGGTCCCGGGGAGTGGAGAAGGAACTTGCTTCTTGGGGGTAGAAGGTAGAGAAATCCTGGCTCTCATCAACTCATCCTGGATGTCTGGGACATGAGTGACTGACCCTGTCCTCGCTCAGACCCAGGAGTCCAGGGCCCCAGCCTCTCCTCCCTCAGACCCGGGAGTCCTGGCCCCCAGTCCCCTCCTCCCTCAGACCCAGGAGCCTAAGGCCCCCATCCCCCTCCTCCCTCAGACCCAGGAGCCTAAGGCCCCCATCCCCCTCCTCCCTCAGACCCAGGAGCCTAAGGTCCCCAGCCCCCTCTTCCCTCAGACCCAGGAGCCTAAGGCCCCCAGGCCCCTCCTCCCTCAGACTGAGGAGTCTAAGGCCACTAGCCCCAGACTCTGGGCACCTCCAGGCCAAGATTTCTTCTTCCCACACAAGGTCCCACTGAGGCCCAGAACCGACAGGGCCACATGCAAAGGTCTCCCACTGAATGGTCCAAAACACCAGGGAATCCCCTCCGAGGCCTCCCTGGAAGGTGGGGCAGCCCCTCACAGCTCACCTGAGAAACAGGGCACAGGTGCTCTGGCCTAGCACGTAGTCTGGAAGCACATCACCAAACTCCCAGGGGACATTACGCACAAACTTCAGCACGGGGTTGCCCCTCTGGGGAGGGAAGAAGGGCCAAAGCCATTAACCGAGATGGCCGTGGGACCACTGCCACCCCAAGGCCCCCTCCCCAACAGTTGTCAACACCTCCCCACCCTCTTCCTGTCTGTGCCTGTCCTCCTCCTCTCCAGAGCCTACCTCCTCAGCCTGAAATGTCCTTGGTGCTCTGGCTCTGACCTATGCCCCTTCCCCCAACCCTGGGCCTTAACTAAAGGGTCCCTGAGTCTCTCCAGCTCAGCCCTCTCACTTGGCCCCATGTGTGTGTCCTGAGGTTGCCAGACACTTCCTCCAGGATGTCTGCCTCATTGCATCCCAAGTGCCCTCAGCATTAGCCCTCACACCTGCCCCTCCAACCGGCCCCACTTTGGGGACAGCCCCATCATCCAGAGACCCAAGCCTGGTCACAGACATGTCCCTCTCCCCCTCCTCCTTGAGCTGGGACGTCTACCTGAGACAGGATCCTATTTTCATTTTTAAAGGATTACTTTGGGGCACCTGGGTGGCTCAATCAGTTAAGCATCTGTCTTTGGCTCAGGCCATGATTCCAGGGATCAGGCCTTGCATCAGCCTTCCGGCCCAGCTGGAAGCCTGCTTCTCCCTCTACTCCTTCCCCTTGCTCATGATCTCTCTCTTAAATAAATAAATAAAATATTTTTATTTTATTTTATTTATTTGACAGAGAGAAACACAGCCAGGGAGGAAACACAAGCAGGAGGAGTGAGAGAGGGAGAAGCAGGCTTCCTGCCCAGCAGGGAACCCGATGTGGGGCTCAATCCCGGGTCTCCAGGATCATGACCTGAGCGGAAGGCAGTTGCCCAACCAACTGAGCCACCCAGGCGCCCCCAAATAAATAAAATCTTAAAAAAAAAAAAAAAAAGGAGGTGGGGAGAGGGGATTAGCTCATGAGGGTGGAGACCCCATGAATGGGATTAGTGCCTTCATAAAAGGGACCCCAGAGAGCTCCTTCACCCTTTCTGCTATGTGAGGACATAGTGAGAAGACTGCAGTCTATGAACCAAGGTCCTTCCTGGACACTGAATCAGCCAGTGCCTTGATCTTGGACTTCCCAGGCTCCAGAACTGTGAGAAATAAACATTTGCTGTTTGAACTACCCAGTCTATGATATTTTTGTCATAACAAAACAATAGAACATGAGGCAACCTCAACCCACACACAGTACTTGAACGGACGAATGAAAGAGGGGCCCAGCCCAGGGCACAATGGCCAGAGCTCAAACTTCCTTCCACTGCCCATCAGAACTCCCCACCCCATAACCCGAGTTTTCCACCAGAAAGCTCAAAGCCCCATTTCTCCATCCCCTCCTCACCTGGCGGGGGCTCACAATAATGCTGCTGGATTTTGCCCCTGGTTTGGGGGCCTGATTGGGGGTCTCTCCTGCCAAGGGCTCTGGCCCCATGGGGTGTGGTGCTCCAGCCCCTCCTGGAGGTCCTGAGATGGCATATTCAGCGTATGTCTGAGGGGCTGCCTGAGGTGAGGTCTCCATGGGGGGCAGGCTCCGGGTGGATTTGAATAAGGGCTTGACCTGTGCAGGGGAGGGGAGTGTCAAAATCTAAATTGAGCCCCTCCTCCCCACTCCTCAGCCTCTGCACTGGTCCCGGTCACCATCTTCTCTCCCTTGGATCCCTGCAGTCACCTCCTCACCAGCTCCCTGCCTACACCCTTGCTCCCCACAGTTTGCTCACTGTCATTTCATGCTTAGAGACCTCGGTGGCTCCCATCTCAGAGCCAAAGCCAAAGCTGTCACCATAGCCCACAAGACTCTGGAAGATCTGTCCCTGACCCCTTTGCCTCAGGGGTCTCACCTCCCACCTCTTTCGCTTTACCTTCTCTAGTCCACCCCCACTGGCCTTCTTGCTGCCCTCGAATTCCCTGGGTCTTTGCACTGGCTGTCCCCTCTGCCTCCAGATGTTCTCACATAGCTCAATCCCTCACCTCTTTCATATCACTGCCCAGATGCCACCTCCTCAGAGAAGCAGTCCCTTGACCTAAGGTACACCTCTCCCCCATCATCCCCTATGTCCTTAGCCCACTTTGATTTTCTTCCTAGCACATAGTGAGCAGCCATTCCTGAGCACCAGCCGATTGTTTTCCTGCAGGAAGGCGACCTCAGTGTTGTCAGTGCCTTCCATTTACCAAAAGTTGTCAAAAACGCAGACTTTTTTTTAATTGCAAAGCCTTCCAATTCTCAAATGTCAGCAACAAACTGATGCTTTGCAAACCAGGGTGCTGACTACATGAAACAGATCCCAAGGCCACCCAGGGCTTGACGGTTCGCCTGGGGCCCTCTCTTGGAATCACCATGACATTTTACACATGGGGAAATAGACTTGCAGAAAGCAGAGGTGTTTTCCCAAGGAAACCGAGGCCACATTTCCTAACCCATATGGGGGCAGAGGACCGTTCCTGTCCTCCTTCCTCTCAATACCCTGCCCAGCCGCCCAGCCTTCTTCCCATCTCCTCGTCCTACCCCTGCAGGAGGGGCCTCATCCTCGTCCAGCGGTATGAAGAATTTCTTCCTCGTGGGTGGCCCAGAGGGCTGCTGCACTCCCTCTTCGTCCATCCCAAGGTTCTTTGGAAGACATGGCGGCGGGGGCGAGTGAGACACCAGTGCCTGCATTCCCAACCTCCCAGCAGGAACCCCCACCACAGCCATCCCACCCCCCAAAATCCCAGGGCTCCACAGCTCCAACACCCAGAGCCCCAGATTCTTTAAAGCTCCGCCCACACGGAGCCTCCACCTTCAGCTCGCCCCGCCCCTTACCGGTCCAGACTGTTCATTAACCCCGCCCGCCCCTCAAGGTCCCCACTTTCTATTCGCCCCGCCCTCACTGTTCCCCGCCCCGCCCTCACTGTTCCGTTGGCCCAGTCCAGCCTCTGACCCCTCCTTCCCGCCCCCAGGGCTCGCACCTGATACCCACCCCTCGCTCCGTCGCATCCTTCTCTCAGGCACCGCCACGATTGATTGGCTCCTATGGCTGCCAATCGCCTCCTCCCCCGCCCCTCTCGACCCAGCAGGTGTCCGAGCACCCCGAGGACTCACCTCCTTGCCCCCCAGCCGCTAGTGAAAAACCGGAGAGAGACCGAAGCTTCCCACCGCCGACACGGCAAGCTCGTCCCCCGACTCGCCGCACTTCCGGCCTCTCTAGCCCTCGATCCCGCCCTCACCGTTCCCCAGAGGAGAGCTTCGAGAGGGGCGGTCCCCGCGCAGCTCTCTATGGTCCTGGAGGACTGCGGAGGTTCGGGTTGGAGAGAGCGGCTGACCTAGCCACCTGAACGTCTCTGGTTGCAGAGTTCAGTTACGATGCCCTTATACCGCACCTCCTAGCGCTGGGGCTCCGGACCGGATTCAGTGCGTGGGTGGAGTGGGGTAGGGGGGAATGGCGGGAGATCAAATTAAGTTCCTTCTCTCAGTCCAGACTTGGGTTCACATCCAGCCCTGCCATTGACTTGGCCTTGGTTTCCACACTCATTCATTCTTTCATGCCACACGTACTCCCCGAGCACCAAATCTGCTCCCAGCCCTGTGCGGAGCAGTGCTAGCGACTCAGCGGTGACCACTGATAGCCACAGCTCCGTCCTATCCTCCTGGAGCTCCCAGTCCAGAGAGAGAGACACACTCGAGTTCCCAGTGACCACGCGAAGTGGGCAAGTCTGGGATGGGAGACCCCGGACCGCCCGCGGGAGGGGAAGGGAGGGGAGGGGCCGCCCAACCCAGCCGGAGGGTAGGGAAGGGCTTCCTGGAGGAAGGGACATCTGAGCGTGGACCTGGTTGATGAGTTAGTATTAGTCATTTCCTGAAAGAACAGCATCACACTGTTCTAACTTGCGGCTCTCTGGTTACTAAGGAGAGAGAACATCTCTTTGTTGAGTTTATTGGTCTTATGTAGTTTGTCTTTTGTGGATTGCTTGCTCATATCCTTTGCCCATTTTTTTTTAAATGGGGTTGTATGCCTTTTTTACTAGTCTTAATTTGTAGGAGTACTTTATGGATTCCGATTCTAATTCTTAGTTATGTATATTCCAAGTATTCCCTCCTAGTTTGTACTTTGTATTTTAACTATTTATTTATTTATGTCACAGAGAGTTCTTAGTGTTTATTCATACCTGTTTATCAGTCTGTTCCGTGCTCACTTTGGCTTTTGGTGTGTTGTTTAAGAGACCTGCCATACCTCCAAGGTCATAAATATATCCTGTAATTACTTTTAATATTTTAAGAGCCTCGATTTTGTTTCTGTCTTTAATCTATATAAGACTTATTTTTGAACGGGCACTATGGTAGGAATTTATGATGAATGTAGCCAATTGTCCCAATACCATTTATTTTAAAAATCAACCCTTTATGGGGCGCCTGGGTGGCTCAGTTGGTTAAGCGACTGCCTTCGGCTCAGGTCATGATCCCGGAGACCCCCGGGATGGAGTCCCACATTGGGCTCCCTGCTCGGCGGGAGGCCTGCTTCTCCCTCTCTCACTCCCCCTGCTTGTGTTCCCTCTCTGGCTGTGTTTCTCTCTGTCAAATAAATAAAAATCTTTAAAAAAAAATCAACCCTTTCCCCAATTTTGATATTTCACCTTTATCATGAACCAAATTCCCATATACTTACACAGGTCTATTTCTGACATTTCTGTTGTTTTATTAATCTCTATATCTGTTCCTTGCTTCCATGTTGTACCATTTAATGATTTTATTTTTTTTTAATTTTTAATTTTTTAAAAGATTTTATTTATTTACTTGACACAGAGAGAGAGATCACAAGTAGGCAGAAAGGCAGGCAGAGAGAGAAGAGGAAACAGGCTCCCCGCCCAGCAGAGAGCCTGATGCGGGCCTGGATCCCAGGACCCTGAGATCAGGGTCTGAGTTGAAGGCAGAGGCTTTAACCCACTGAGCCACCCAGGCGCCCTAATGATTTTATTTTGATACATTTTGTGATCACATCAGGCAAGTCCCCACTTTGTTCAGTTTCAAATCTGTCTTTACTGTTCTTATTCCTTTTCTTTTCTAGATGGATTTGAGTAGCTGCTTTTCTATTTCCATGCAGAATCCTATTGGAGCTTGAGATTGGAATTTCAATGAATTGATGGTTTGATTTTTTTTTAAGATTTTATTTATTTGAGAACAGAGTGTGAGAGAGAACACAAGCAAAGAGGAGAGTAGAGGGAGAAGCAGATTCTGGGCTGAGCAGGGAGCCTGATACAGGGCTTGTCCCAGGATCCTGGGATCATGACCTGAGCCGAAGGCAGACGCTTAACCAACTGAGCCACCCTAGGTGCCCCAAATGATGGGTTAATTAAAAGACATCTTTTTCTTTCTTTCTTTTTTTTTTTTTTAAGATTTTATTTCTTTGACAGAGAGAAACCCAGCCAGAGAGGGAACACAGGCAGGGGGAGTGAGAGAGGGAGAAGCAGCCCTCCAGCTGAGCAGGGAGCGCGATGTGGGGCTCGATCCCAGGTCTCCAGGATCATGACCTGAGCCAAAGGCAGTCGCTTAACCAACTGAGCCACCCAGGCGCCCCAAAAGACATCTTTTTCATAAACCTGAATATCTCTCCAACGATTCCAGCTTTTTTAGGAGCCTACTATAAAAGTTTTTTATAAATAATTTTTATGTATACAATTGATTCATAAATACATGTTTGTATTATTCTCCCAGGAGAACTGTAACAAAGTACCCAAACCTGGGTAACTTAAGTAACAGACTAGAATTATCTCCCAGTTCTGGGGGCTACAGGTCCAAAGTCAAGGTTTTGGCAGGGCTGTGTTCCTTCTGAGTGCACAAGGAAAAGATCTGTTGCAGGCCTCTCTCCTAGCTGCTGGTAGCCTCAGGAGTTTCTTGGCTTATAGATGGCCATCTTCTCTCTGTGTCATGGTCTTTTCTCTGTGTGTGTCTGTCTCTGTGTCTAAACTCCCCTGTTTTATAAAGATGCCGAGTGGCTCAGTTGGCTAAGCAACTGCCTTTGGCTCAGGTCCTGATCCTGGAGTTCTGGGATCGAGTCCTGCATGGGCTCCCAGCTCTGTGGGGAGTTTGCTTCTCCCCTCTCATGCTTACTCTTTCTCTCAAATAAATAAAAGCTTTCTTTTTTTAAGATTTTATTTATTTATTTGACAGAGAGAGAGATCACAAGTACGCAGAGAAGCAGGCAGAAAGAGAAGAGGAAGCAGGCTCCCTGCTGAGCAGAGAACCCGATGCGGGACTCGATCCTAGGACCCTGAGATCATGACCTGAGCTGAAGGCAGAGGCTTTAACCCACTGAGCCACCCAGGTGCCCTCAAATAAATAAAATCTTAAAAAAAAAAAAAAAAGACACCAGTCCTATTGGATCAGGGCCCACACTAATGACCTCATTTTAACTTGATTATCTCTGTAAAGACCTTATTTCCAAATAAGGTCACATTCTGAAGTACCAGGCGTTAGGACTCCAACATATCTTTTCTGGAGACAGGAGTCAACCCATAACAATTCTGTTACTTTTTATAACCTTCCTCCTTTTGAATTCATTTTACTATATGCTAGTGTCCATTCACTTCTAATGCTTTCAGAGAGCATTCTGGATAGTCATGTTCTGAGTCTTGCTCATCTCAGAGGTATCTTCACTTCATCCTCACAATTGCAATCTCCAATTCTAGGTTCCTAGTTATTTTTCTTGTGCAATTAGAAGATACCAGTCTTCTGTCTCCCTGGCTTCTGGGTCACGTACCATCCCCATGATTCTCCCTCCTACCTATGCAGGCTCATCATTGCGTGGAATTCTCCTCCAAGGTCATCTACTAGCTGTGTGACCTTGTGCCAGCAAGTCAGCTTCTCTATGTGTATCAGTTTGCTCATCTCTAAAATAGGGATGGGGCGCCTGGCTGACTCAGTCGGTAGAGTGAGCGACTCTTGATCTCCAGGTAGTGAGTTTGAGCCCCACGCTGGGTGTAGAGATTATGTAAAAATAAATAAATAAAATAAACTTTAAAAATAAATAAAATGGGGGGATGCCTGGGTGGCTCAGTCAGTTAAGCATCTGCCTTCGGTTCAGGTCCTGATCGCAGTGCCCTGAGTCCCGGATCAGGCTCCTTGCTCGGTGGGGAGCCTGCTTCTCCCTCTCCCTGCTTGTGTTCTCTCTCTCTCTGACAAATAATTTTTTAAAAGTCTAAAAAATAGGGCACCTGGGTGGCTCAGTGGGTTAAGCCTCTGCCTACAGCTCAGGTCATGATCTCAGGGTCCTGGGATCGAGGCCCACATCGGGCTTCCCACTTGACAGGGAGCCTGCTTCCTCCTCTGGCTCTGTCTGCCTCTCTGCCTACTTGAGATCTCTCTGTCAAAAAAAAAAAAAATCTAAAAAATAAATAAGTACAATGGGGATAACGATAGTAAATGTATTACAAGGATGAAATGAGTTCCAGGCAATGTGCCTAAAACTGTACTTTGGCACACAATAGGTGCTTTATTTGAGTTTGTTGTATAAATAAAATAGCCCTAACCAAGTCCTGGGGAACAGGGGCTGGAGCTGTTATGGCCACTCCCCACCCCACCCCACCTCCTCATCCCCCCTCACCCCTCCCCACTCTTCAACTACCCACCCCCCACATTCCACCCCCCAGCGCCTGGCAACCAGAAGGGGCTAGCAAACCTTCCCTGTATTGTGTGAATGGGCAGAAAACAGAGGTCAAGCACTACAGCAAGCAACTGAACTGCTGGGAGCCTAGTTTCCGCATCTGTAACTGCTGAGGACTCAGTAAGACCACAGTGAACTGTATTGAGGTAGACGGTTCACCCATTCCTTGAATACCCACATATTGAGCCCTACTATGTGCCAGGGACCGGGGACACAGTGCTGAGCAAGGCAGCCCAAGTCCCTGCTGGTGGAGCTGATGGTCTCACTGAGGACACAGGCAATGAGAAAGAAGCACAAAAATCAGAGAGTTTCAGAGGGTCACCCCCTGTGCTATGAAAATAAAGCACGGTGCTGTGAGGCAGGTGATGCGGGAGGGGGGCTTACACTGTCACAAGATGAGGAGCTCTATAAATAATAAAAATATTGCCACCAACTAGAGTCCCATCAAAATAGGTGGAGCACTTACTATGAGCTAAGGCTTCACAATAATCTTCCCCTTAGGTATCAAAAGGTCATTTGACTTATGAGGGAACTGAGGCCCCAGAGACACAGAAAACGACTATGGAAATGTGTCCCTGAATCCAAGTGCAAGAGAGTGTATTCTAGAAGGAGGCCAACCTGAGCGGGACTTAGTTTCTCCCTTTGGGGAAAGAAATTGCCAAACAAACCTGCAACTCGGGCCTTTTCCGCCAGGGGGCGATGGCGCCCTGCAAGAGGATTTGGGATGTAGGGGCGCGCGGCCCTACTCCGCCAGAATCCCCCCGCCCGGGGACAAGTCCCCGCGCAGGTGGCCCCTTTGCTACTTCCCACTCGATTCTTTGTGGCAGAAGCGCGTCAAAGGCCCCTCCAGGTGCGGTTAATATAACTCTGAGCCTGGTGGCATTACTTAGTGTGCGGAAAAGTTGCCCGCTGTTCTACATCATTTCCAAGTTTAATTTCTACTCCATTCCCCAATAGAACTCTCGGATCCTGGGTTCGAAGCTTCCCAGCTCCCAGAGTGGCGAGCTTGAATATTCCACCTGTCGTCACTCTGATTCCGCATCCTCCTTCCAAACGCTCCAAGTTCAAATCCCGACTGCAATTTCCAGTTCCCCAGGGGACTTCTAGAACCAGGCCCCTGCTCCAGTCCCAAACCTTCCCCTAATCCTAACTGTGAGTTCCCTCTGCACCTCGAGGGCGTTGGAATGGAGATGGAAAATATGGGGACCCCCGCCCCTAATTCCGCCAGAGGAACTCTGGGCGGGGCACAGAGCCGCCATTCGAAGGCTCTGGACGCGGGGGTGCGGCCGAGGGGCGCAGTGACCAGGCCGGCGTCCCCACCCGCCTCTAAACTTAGCCGCAGTGACGCGCGGCCCGGCGATCGCGTGGCGGGGCTGGGGACACAGGGGGGCCAGAGCGGAGGGGGGGCGGCTCCGCTCTGTGAGCCTCTATTTATATCGCCCGGAGCCCGAAATAGCGCGGAGCGGAGCGGCCTGCGTGACGCGGGAGCCGCCGGGGACTGACTCACCCGGCCCCGAGCAGCGGCCCCCGGATGAGGGGCAGTGGAGCTCCTGGCCTCGACCCCGCGCCATCCCGGGCACCTCTTCTGCCCAGCGGTCCCAAGTCTGCACGGTTCGCTGGGGTTGGATATGCAGCAAAAGGGAGGATCTGCAGCACGAGACAGAGGTTAGATCAGAGGTGGGACTTCCCCCGAAGGGCCCAGAACCAAGGAACTAACTTTGTTTGCTTATTATTTTTTTAAGTTAAGCTCTATGCCCAATGCGGGACTGGGGCTCAAGACCCTGAGATGTACAGTCGCATGCTTTACCCACTGAGCCAGCCAGGGGCCCCTCCAGAAATTAACTTTATACAAAAAGAGATTGGGAAGGAAGGGGAATTTAAAAAACAAAAACAAGGGGTGCCTTGGTGGCTCAGTGTCTGGCTTAAGCGTCTGCCTTCCGCTCAGATCATGATCCAGGAGTCCCAGGATGGAACCCCACATCAGGCTTTCTTCTCCAGCAGGAGAAGCCTGCTTCTCCCTCTCTCACTCCCCTTGCTCATGTTCCCTCTCTAGCTGTGTTTCTCTCTGTTAAATAAATAAGCAAAATCTTAAACAAACAAACAAACATAAAAACCTAGATAGGCACACCTATTTCCCACCGGCAATAGGACCGAAGCATCTTGGCAGAGGTGAAGCAATAACCTGGCCAATCAGTCCCCAAACTAGAGCTGTCCCCTTCTCCAGGGCTCCTTGCGTTCTCCACCCACTGCCTAGAATGCACCTCCCTGTTTCCCCATTTTTAACAACTCATGTACCTTAGGGACCTGGTGCTAAGGGCAATCCCTCACAAATGAAAACTGTGACCCACTGGACTTGGAGCGCCACTGGCACAGAGCCAAGCCCCTCTCAGTCATGATAGCATCCCTGGCACTGCCCAGAACAAGACAGGCCTCTGGAGAAATTAACTACATGCATAAAAAGTGTTGGTAATAAAATGACGTATCCCAGATAACAGCAAATGTTTATTGTATGCTACATGCCCGACATGAGTTGGAGAGTCATCTCTTCCGGGTCTCACTATAACCTTAGTAGGGAGAGGTGCTTTTACTATTTTACTATTTTAATGATTTTATTAAATTTTTATTTTATGATTTTATTTATGATTTTAATGATTTATTTATAATATTTAAAATCATATTTTATATATGATATATATTATATATAAATATATGATATTTATTATATAGTATTTCTATAATAAATTTTTATAATATTAAATATTTGTAATATTAAATATTATTATTTATTATTATAATGTTTATTATAATATTTAAAATCATAATAAAATTAAAATTATGATTTTATTTTATGATTTTATTTATGTTTTAATGATTTACTATTTACTATTTTAATGATTACTGTCCCCACCTTAGAGATGAAGAAACCCCAGCTCAGAGAGTATCTGAGCTCAGAGAATATCTCAGCTCAGAAAACATACACGTGGGTGCCTGGGTAGCTCAATGGGTTAAAGCCTCTGCCTTCAGCTCAGGTCATGATCTTAGGGTCCTGGGATGGAGGCTCACACCAGGCTCTCTGTTCAAGAGGAAGCCTGTTTCCTCCGCTCTCTCTGCCTACTTGTGATCTCTCTCTCTCTCTCTCTCTCTCTCTGTCAAATAAATAAATAAAATCTTAAAAAAAAAAAAAAAAAAAAAAAAAAGAAAAA
>PITA01017399.1:0-43468 GCA_004023965.1 Spilogale gracilis | reverse complement strand
CCCACCCCCACCCCACCCAATCATTATCTCCCGCTCTGTGTGTTGCCTTCCAAGTCGCTCTGTTCTTCATGGTGTTCATTTGCCCTGTGCTTCCTTTGCAGCCTCCCGGGCCCTTACACGAGAGCAGGCAGTCATGAATCAGAGGAACAACTACTCCGAAGCTGGTGAAGCTCCCTGGGCGCTCACGAGGCTCCTTGCCGGGGTTCCCTCAGACGGGACCCGTCAGAAAGGATGTTCCAACAGAGGATGGGGGACCCACAAGCCTTGGGGGTTCTGATGGTCTGCCTGCCGGGCCGGGGCGCTGGGAGCACCTCAGAAGGCCTTGGGAACAACTGGGAGAGGAGCTTGCCCATCGGACCGAGTGCTAGACACGCACAGGCACGCGGTCTTTCCCGGCTTAACTTTGTTCATCCCCAAGATCGGAACACCGCAAGGCAGAGAAAAACCCCTCTCCTCTGGTGTCTCTCTGACATTCCTCACCACCGCTCCTCTGAAAGGACAGCGTCCTGTTCCCCCCTCGTCCCCTGAGCCTGCCCTGCCTCTGGGGGGCGGTGGGACGGCCCTGAGGGAGCAGGGCCCCCTGTACACACGGTACTGGGTCCAAGCACCCAGAAAGGCTCTCATGGAACCCCCAAATCATGTCTGGTCAAATGTCTGCCACTCCGTGGCCCAGTCGGGTGACACATAGAATTAACCACCACACCTCAACCCCAATGCCCAGCACCTGTGGAGATATTTTAATAGTTGAAAAGGAGGGTCCCCGCACACGGTTACCACCCTGAGGTGTAGAGGGGCTGGGGGGGGGGTGACAGCCGCCAACTGTCCCGGAATAGCAACAAACGGGTCGACCACAGGCCCTGACGCTGTTTCCCACAACAACTAACACAAACATCACATAGAATCTGCCTTCCCGAAGGAGCCCACACAGAGGTCTCCCAGCAACCTGAAGGCGCAGATCTCTCTCTGCACAGCCTCAGGCGCGCTTAACGTCTCAGCCAGCCAAGCGGTGTTGAAATTACCGTTCATATTATATTTCCTTGCTGGGAGTGACTATCAGAAGGGGACAGTTTACATGCCACCTGAATGTCTGTCCAGCTTCCCAGGACAGACCCCAGATGTTCCAAAAGAAGGACGGGTCTAATGTTGGAAGGGTGCAGGCTTCAACTCTCCTGCTGAAGAAGGTCATAGCCTGCCTTTAAGAAAGAGCTTTCATGGAGAAACACACCCACGTACACACACCCGCCACGCCCATGCACACACGTCCCCAGGAAGACAGCCCGTGTGCGAGTGCACACACCCGGGCGCACAGAGCAAGTAGGCAACGAGCAGCGAAGGGGAAGGTAGGAGTTGAAGAGCAGGGAACCCCTGGGACTTCTACTTTTCTCAGGCAATTTTCATGTCAATGGGAAAATAGAAAATGTGAATAAGAGAGCTTGTTTTTCAAACCTGAGGGGAGATTCTATCTTTACCCCCAAATTCCAGCGTATCTGCGAGAGAGCTGTCAATTTCAGTAGGCATTTTAAGTGAGACTCCTAGCTCACCTTTTTCCTTTAGGCGGGCTGGCTTGCTGTCACATACAGAATAGGATCTCCACCCCCCCATCTCTGAAGTCATAGAAATCTATAGCTTTACTATTTTAAAGTTAGAACTGCTACCAAAACCTCAAACCTTTTTCTTTCGATAAACTAAGTCCTCAGTCCCATTTTGACAATTTCTTTTCTCGTCACTGTGGCTGATTGGAAGTATCTCCCGGGATTGTGCTGATTTAAATTAATTTTTTGGTGCAGAGATGATATTGGCTAGGTTCTTCTTTCTCGTCATGGCAATGGTTTCTAAATTTTGCTTCTCCCTGAGTCTCTACTGGCCACCAGCCAGCTTGGAGGCAGTGACTTCTCACCAGTTTCATTGTTATGTGAATGACCCAGCCTGCTCTCACTCTCCCGTGGCTCTCAGGATGCCCTCTGCAGACCCTTCTCATGCAACTCATTTTTTTGTTTTATGGCCTAGGATTATCTCCGCACTCTGTTTTCACATGTATCTTTGTTACTTATTCCCCAGGGATCTGTCTCATATGGGAGGCTCCAGGGTTCATCTTCACGATTCATTTTCAAAAACGGCTCACGGGGCATCCTCTGATCTTCCAAATAAATGCTGCCAATGATAATAAAATAGAATTCTGAAAGAAAGCTAGGCTTTACAGACATCAGCCAGACTCACAAACAAGTATTTTAGTATCATATTCAACCGCAAAGTCATTCATTACCTGAATTAATTGCTATGTCGTATTGGTATGCGTCTCCTTAACATTAGGGCACTAGTCCTCCATGGGGCCCTATCCCCCTGGGGGTCCAAAGGTGTGGATCTGAGGGATTCTGCTGAAAGGGCAGGGCTGTTCTGGGCCCCATTTCTTCTTCATTCAGCTCTTAGCACCCTTGGGATTTCTCCCCTGGGTTGGTGTAAGCAGTTGCTTTGCTTAGTTATGAATGTGTTCCCTTCATTCCTTTGCGGTCCCATCCAGCTTCTCTATGCAGTGTGAACTTGATGGGGAAACAGAGGGAGAGGCTACTTTATCGCAAAGTGTTGTAAGAGGAATCACCATTATCATTACATAAAATGCATGCAGCCACGGAGGGAGAGAGCTAAGTTGTTGGCCTGTCAGGAGAGTTAGTCTGGGAAGCTACACAGTCCTCGGGGGGAAATAGGGCCATCATGAAGGCATGTCTGTATTCAGAGACATCTTCCAGCCATTTCCAAAGGAAATCCCTCGATGTGGAATTCTACCTCCTTTAATATTATAAGCAGTATCATTCAACTTCAGAACTGATCACATTTACCGAAGAGATACCAAATATTTCTTATTTCTCCAAATCAAGCCTCCCGCAGAGTTTGGTGATTTCTCTCACTCGGACTACTCAGGAGTGCTGCGCCCTCCAAAGCGACATTTTAAAAGTTGAGAGCCTAGAATGTTTTGAACAAGAGAAGGATGAAAATGAATCACAAGCGTGGCCTCCCAGGTCATCACAGGGCCATTGGCCAACGAGGTTGAAAGCCTCCGAGCTCCTGTTTGTGTTTTACAGGAGGATGTTCTCCTCTGTACGGGTAGGTCCGGGTCCGAGGCATGTGAGGAACAGCGTGCTGGTAGCCGGCCCCTAGCGGGGAGCCACTCGCATGTCCTCCCCCCGCCGCCGCCAGAAGCCAAAGGACACATAGACCGGTGGCCCCTGGCGTGGCTGATCGGGGCTGTCACCTTGAGACCTAGTACATGCTTTCGTAAGGCTATGAATGAAGTCAGCTTGGCTTAAGTCGGAACAAATGCAGTGAACCTTGAGAAATGCTATACCCTCTTCCTCTTTTGTTTTTCCTTTTGGCAGGTTTTCATGGGAATCTGTATTTGTTGAGGGCAGATCTTTGCGTTCGTAGTTAATTGAAACGGATAAGAAGGAGGAAGAGGCAGGCAAATGCAGCAGCAGAGGCTCTGCCGGCAGACCTGGCCGCGTCTCAAAGTTCGAGTGTCCAAACAAAGTGTGGGCTTGGAGACCGTTCAAAAATAATTCTTAATCTCAGAAGGCTTTAAAGAGACCTGGTAATAGTAATACAGTGACGGTGTTAGTAATCAGGACCCACAGTCTCAAGGTGATCACTTCAACGTGGATGGGCTGCTCATCCAAGCCTTTGCATTGCTTCCCTTGGTTTTACAGGCTTCCGTGCAGTCAGGGGACAGTATCGCATTGTAGACCCAGAGCGGTTCCAAGGAGAAGGTGGGGGACCTAATCGCAAGTCCTTGACTGAAGAATGCAACCGGGACTCAAAATGTCAAGGGCTTGCTTGCCCAAGCTCTCGGGGCCGCGGGGCGGGGTGCAGGAGGCTCGGGGCCACCTCTCCTCAAAGCCACGTGGCCCCGTCCTCCCGGACACAGGTCATCCCACAGGTTGTGTCAAGTGGAATTTCCTAAGCGACTCTGGTTTGCACACAGCTGCACTGTGTCAAGTCCGTGACGTATCTTTCCTTTAAAACAAAACAATGTCCCTCCCAGTTGTCCCCTTGTGCGTAGATGGTGGCAAATTATTGTTTGCCAAGCGTTCTATCTCCTCCCTTTCTGTGTTCCATTGAGATCATGGAAATGCAAAGTGAATAGCCACGGAGTAAAATGCCTCGGAGAGTATTTATTTAAGAGTATTGTTCCAGGATGTGCACAAAGATAAAGACTTTGTGTAATGAATGAATGACTCCAGAGGCCAAATTCCAAGAAGTTATATTCTGTACCTGGCGTGTCCTGGCCAGGGCGGGGGGGGGGGGGTGTCACTGCGAGCCGCCTCAGGGCATGCCCTTAAAAAGGGTCACCTGGCCCAGCAAAAACCAGTCTTCCAGATCCTTGGGGGCCGGTAGAAGCTCAGGAAAAGAAGCACAGGGAAAATGCGGGGCCGCTGTCAGTGTGTCAAAATGTCAAGGTGGGAAGAGGCATGCTGAACTCCGTTCAAGACGGAGGAACGGGCAGCCAGCTGCAAGGAATGCGTGTTGGAGCGGGTGTGCACGGCGAGCGACACCCCAGAGGCTGTCCTGCACCCCGCAGGCGGGGGCCGCCAGGGAATAGGTCTGCAGCTGGGTGGCGTGCCCTTCATTAGGTCCTCAAGGGTCCAAAGCAGAATGGAAGTTTCTGCTTTGGTGTCATGTCACCTCCTCGGGGAAGGCAGGGAAACCATCCATCGGTGTTTGGAAATCCAGTATAATTGATCTCAACACCACCCTATTCCCTGTGGACGCAGCAAACAGAGAGACAACACTTGGAGAGCCTGATTTGGAATCAAATACAAAGCAGGGGGCGCATAAATATCTCTGCATATTTAATGATTATTGACTTTTTAAATTGGTTTTAAAGTAACAGCTTTCTAGATGAAATACAGATTTGAGAGGGTTACTAGAAAGTGTGGCTTGAGTACCCACCAATTTTATATTAATTCCTTACCTTTATGCATGAAGCTCTACGATTTTCCTAATTTCCTGTAAGCAACCACTGGCTGTGTGAATTGTTTTATCATCGAAAATGTCATCAAGGCGACCTAGTGGTGTGATGACGACTTCTCATCAACAGACCTATTTATTCACTGATCGCATTTGAAGTCAGCTGTAAGATGCTCCTGGAAAAGAACAAAACAAAACAAAACAAAACACCGTCACACAAGCACGGTCTTCTTCAGGGAGAAGGGTGTATTGCCTTCATAATGTGAACATACAGAAGTGAGTTTTATTGATATGGGAACACATTTTATTGCTTTCTCTGATGTAGTGGGTGGGAGTCCCCATTTCATTAAAGCGAGATTACTGGCTCTGTTTCATTACCACTGTTCTGATTCTCAGAGAAAATGATCTTCCGCATCTCTTTTTGTTACTGAATTATAATAGTGGGTAATGGTCATAAAATTTACATGGAACTGTCTTTGTAGAAATACACAGGAAGAGAGGTTTTTACATGAAGGGTATGGAAAAAGCACATCTTTTTTCTTTTTCTTTTCTTTCTTCTTCTTTTTTTTTTTTTAGATTGTATTTATTTATTTGACACAGAGAGAGAGATCACAAGCAGGCCGAGAGGCAGGCAGAGAGAGGAGGAAGCAGGCTCCCCACTGAGCAGAGAGTCCAATGCGGGCCTCGATCCCAGGACCCTGAGATCATGACCTGAGCCGAAGACAGAGTCTTTAACCCACTGAGCCACCCAAGTGCCCTCTTTCTTTCTTTCTTTCTTTCTTTCTTTCTTTCTTTCTTTCTTTCTTTCTTTCTTTCTTTTTTTTCTTTTTTTTTTGTTAGGTGGCACTAGTGGGAGAAATCCTTTGCAGCAAACACGCCCTTTTAGAGAGTTTTCCCCGGGGATGCATGACATGATTGCTCACGTCACACGGACTCTCGGGTCAGGTGGATGCCAAAGGAATTCCCATTTCAGAGATGGAAAGACTGAGAACATCCACAACAGTAACGATGCCCCCCCCAGCCCCTGGGGAGAGAACAGGTGAGAGTTTGAAGACCAAGAGGAGAATCTGAGATGCCTCAGAACCAACTCCCCAATCCAAGATACAAAGAGTGGCAACAGGTGGCGACCAAAGTTTTTGCTAATTGATGTCAGAAACAATCTTTTCCGTTTCTCTTGTCCTGTCAGAGACCCAAGGAAACCCTGTTTGCCTCTCTCCTGCATGTTCTGTTCCACCTGGACGCTTGCCTGCTTCCGACAGGTGATCGCTTACCAGCAGGTGTCCATTCTCCCTCTGCCAGCAAACGTCAGCGGCCCGGGCCACCCACAGGTCCCCGGGCACTGCCGCCAGGGAACAGAGGGCGTGCCTTCCTTGGACACGTTTCGCCCCCTTTTCTGTCTACACTGGGAAACGGAACGCTTACCAGGTGGCTGGGAGACCTACAAAAGCACAGGATCTACCTCATGGGGATGAACAAAGGCGCCCCGGGCCGCAGGCAAGCACGGTCCCCCCACCCAGAGGGGACGGAACATGCACCTGTCCTGAGTCCCCTCGTTAGGAGCACAGCATCGGTATCCACACAAGCATCTCACCTAATCTCACCAGTCCGCAGGTCCTCAGGCACCAGGGAAGCCTGGCAAACCCTGCAGGTTGCCCCCCACCTTCTGGTTCGGGGCTGGGGGCCTGGTTAAAACACTGCCCAGGTTAACAACCACGCCTCTGATCCACGGGGCAAAGGAGTGCCCCTAATTTCCAGAGGCGAATACAGAAGCCCAGAGGGGTTTAGCCACGTGTTCAAAGTCACACTGCAGGGTGTGGGAGCTATGACTCTAACCCTAGGTTTTCTGAGCCCAGAGTTCATAACCTTCACATAATCCCTCTGGGCACTGGCTGAGTCTGGGGGTCATCGAGGAAGGTTTTACAAGGACTGATACCTGGAACCCTCCAACAACCAGGATCCTGATTTTCCAAGTCTCCTGAAGGAACCTAACATGAGTCATGGATCCAGGGATAATTCCACTAACCTGAAAACAAAACACCTGTAAGTAAATCCCCTGGGGTTCTTGCTAGCAGGTGTCAGCTCCAGGATAGGCGCCCCGGTGCCCAGGTCCGAACACACGGGGCGGGGGCAAAGATGTGGATTTCATATTGACATGAAGCTTTCCATGACAATGTGTTTTACAAATGGAATTTTGGGAACTACCTACATTATGCGCCAAGTGTTTACCTTTCAGTAGAGTTCCCTGTTTCTCTCCCCTCTCCTTCCCACACTCTTTTCTCCCTATCTCTCACGTTTCTCTTCCCCACCACCTTTTCTTTCAGTTCTTACTGTAATAATATGAAAAACAATTTCTAAATTACATTCATTCCGCCATTGTGGCCTGCAAGTATTTCCTTAGTCAGTAGTAGTATACAGAAAACAGGGTTACACACACACACACACACACACACACACTCACCTCGGTAGTTTGTCTGTGTGTTAACAAAAATCGAATCTACCTTCTTAGGATAAACGTATTTTAGACTGAAAACGTTTACTAGAAAGTCGTACATGATTCTCTCTTCTATCAGCAAAGTTATCAAAGAAATATGGTCTTGTCCTTCATTCTCCAACACGCAGAATTATGCAGAGGTTGGAACCATTTCTAATTTCAGGTCATGTGGCCCCAGCCCTCCTTCTCTTGCCAGAGAAGGTAAATCGGTAGCAGAGGCTTTTGTTGGCATTTTCTGAATTCGCTGGTACAGATAACAGAGAAATAGAACCCGAAATGGGGACAGAGGAAGGAAAGCTGTAAAGGAGAAACTGAAGTCAGCAAAGGAATTACTGGTGAGGCCTGACCAGAAGAGAGTTGGGGAAAAGAAGCTAGAAGAGGACGGGGGCTGGAGAAAGATCTAGAAGAAATGGAATTGCGAAGAGTGGAAGAGCCACGTGCAATCCTTGCGGAGTTTCACCAAGTGCTTTCCTATCTGCCCCTCAAACAACCCTGTGAGGGAAGCAGAGCCGTCCTCTTGGAAGAGGACTCTGAGGTTCCGAGTGGTCAGGGCCTTGTATGTGGTTCTGTCCAGAAGGAGAGGGCAAGAAGCCAGATGGGATCTTCTGAGGGCTCCTCCAGCTTTGCCTGCGGGAAGCCCCACCCCCTGCAGGTGAGTCCCCAAGCCCGTCAGGAGGATGTGAGCGCTGAGCAGCCCAGGCCACCCCGCATCACCCGTGGCTCCAGCTCCCTGCTCTGCACCTGCACTGTCCTGGGAGGGACCTCCCGACTCAAGGCACAAGTCAGACCCCCTGAATCACAAGTAATTTCTTTGTTTTCCTTCTCTTGCTTAACTAGGGCCAAAGCTGCTGTTCCAGAGCTGGGCCTAGAATTTCCTTCCTGGGGAGTTGGTTGACCCCAGGGGGCCAAAGCCTGTGGGTGCTGCCCTCGCATGGGGACAGCAGCTGGACCAGCACAGTGGCGGAGCGATGACCGCTGCTCCCCGTGATGTCAGGGCACCTCTCACAGTCGGACCTCGGTGCCCCGTCGTTATCACTCACCAGCAGTGCATGCTTTTTCTTTTGTTATGCTTGAAGGGAGAGGTGTTTAAACTTCACCCGCCCTTATCTCTTTGCTCCCCGCTCAGAAATGCAGGGCAGAGCCTTCTACCTCTAGCTGATTTGCATGGCACGCCCTCCATGGTGGTGATTTTCCTCCAAGTAGAAATGAAGGAAACAGCTTCATGTAATTGAACTTGAAGACGCAACCACCTGCTTTTCGACTTCAGAGTAGGTGGTAGGCTGGGAGATCCAGGGTGAGGGATTTTAAGCGAAGGCAACCGTAGGTCAAGTCTGCAAGCAGGGAGGCAACCAGGAGCAGGGCATGGACTGGAGGCAGCCAGAGGCGCAGCCTGGAAGAAAATAGAAAAAGGATACAAGCAGCTTGGATAAATGTATCAAAATGTAGCGTGCCAGCAGCTCCAGGCATGCCAGATACAGGAGGGTGAAACGCCCTCTCCACACTCCGCAGCAGCTTGGGGGACGTTAAGGGTTTCCGTTCCTTGTCCCTGGGTCATTTTACAAGCCTGCGCTTTTCCGTGGCTAGGGATGATGCATCGCGGGGTGGCGGGGGGCGGCAGGAACCTCCCAAGATTCTCATGTTTTTCTCCGCTTATCTCTCCTGCATGTTTCATGAGCCAAAAGCCGTGTCATCCCAGCACAGAGGACGAAAACCAGGGGCACAAAGATCCTGCTGTGTGTGCAGTCTCGGAAATCTGTTTTCCTGAACAAACAAGTCAGTTGAAAGAACAAAGTCTGAAAGTGAATCATAAACTCTTGTTTTGCTCGAGCAGAAACTGTTTCTGCAAACATCCATGTTGGATTTGGGGGCACAGACCGGCAAGGGGGTTCAGAAATAAACTGGAATCATCCGAGAGGGAGCAGACCAACTGAAAAGTCTGTTCTTTTTTTCCCTTTCATAACTGAAAGGCAAAGATAACACACATGTTTCAACACACTGGAAACATTATAGCCTGTTTAAGTCTTCAAGTAAATAGCTTTTGTTAACTCTCACGTAAGTAAATTTAATAAATGAAAAAAGACCATCCTTAATATAAAAGCTTTGTCAGAGGCCCAAAATGAATTTTGAATGTGGCTTTACAGGAATTAATGTAAGCAATCTGGTGATGACTTGCTTCTTTTAAAATAAATCCTAAGGCATTATGAATTATTGAAAATTATGTAGTTGAAAGAAATCTTCTGAATTGTATTACTTTCTTTACTGGAAGATGGTAATGCTCTTTTGAATGGGAAAGCAAACTCATATTAAATTTAAAAATCCAAATACTTTAAGGCAATGCAGTCAAAATAGTTTCTTTCTTTTCAGGACATTGACATATTATTGGGAAAGCTTGGGGGCATTTGCATAAAATGCATATGACCACTTGGAATGTGGACACACTTACTCAGACTTCCTAAAAACTACTTAAAATGTAACTTTAACATTAGGGTCTGGGGAGGAAGCCTGAAGAGAGCGTAGTTACTGCTTATCCCCACAAGGTGCTTGGGAGGGGTTTATCCATTTGTAAAAGCTGGCTGATTTTGAAAATGTTCAAACAAAAATAAAATAGGCATTAGCTAAATTATTCCACAAGCAAAACCGAGAAGATTTTCCCCGAGTTTTAAAAGGAGCGGATTCATAAAAGTTTCCCACTTTGGGGTCATACATTAAAAACCACAGCACTTGGATTGTTTTGGAAATCCCTGAATGGAGCCCCCTGTGCCTTGCCTCTGGCGGGGGTACTGAGTGGCATTTGAGGAGGACAGAGTGAATAGAAGATACAGAAGAGTGAATGCTCTGCCTTGACGATCTGTAATTTTTTCTTTTTTTCCTGCTGGTTTACAGTGCAACAGTGTTGCTTCCCATTCTCCTACGTGGCTGTAATTCAAGGTCAAGGCCATCCGAGTCCTGCACATGCTGAGTTTTCAAAGTCCTTTTTCCTAGTTTCTCCTTTTGTCTTGATCTACCAGTGTAGGCACAGGGAAATTCTGACTTTTGCCTCATACTCTTGAGAGTCTGAAATGTTCTAGAGAGCTGAGGCCAGGGTTCTAGCAAACATTAGCAGAATGCTTGCGCCTTGCCCCGGCCAGGGGGCTGGCTTGCAGGCACGTTGAGGTGCGGTAGGGATGCGATTTTGTTTACAGGGCAGTGGAGCTCCTGGTTACGCTTTGCCAGGAATCCAGGCTGTTTCCCAGAACTAATGCTCTTCCCAAGGGTAGATAAATATCCCCTCCCATTATATGGAGAGTTAATAAGATAACCCAGGAACTACAGGCACACACCCAAGGGCAAGTTGAAGTGCATAGCTGAGGCACGAACCCGTCATGAGGAAGACCGAGGGCAGGGCACCAGACAGGTGAGCCCACGGAGCTGTGGGCAGAGCTCGGCGGCCGAAGCCAGGTGCTGCCGAGCTCAGAAGCACACGGAGCAAGGAGGCACCTGTGAGTTTCGGCTGGCCCAGGTCAGAGGAGAGGCGAGGCTGCAGGCAGGGTGTGCGAGGAGGGGCAGACAGGGCAGGCCGCCCTCACACCTGCACGCGCCAGTTGATGTGCGAGGTGTGTGAGCAAGAGTGGAGAAAGAGTCGTTCCTAGAAGAGGTTCCGCTTCTCAGGGCACAGCTCAGAGAAGGAGCCTGGCGTGTGGCCGGCCCAGACGGGCAGCTCGAGGGGAGGGGCTGAGTCTGTCCCAGGACGGCAGGAAACCTCCACTGAGGGAAACAAGTTCAGTTCTGTCGGAGTGGAGGAGAGATTACTTTCTGGATGTAAATTTGAAAGTTAGGTGTATTCTTGGCACAAATCAATGAAAGGAAAACGCATGCCTGAGGCCTGATGAGAATTTCAGGGGGGCTGGAGCAAAAGGGTATGTGGGAAAGGAGAGGAGATGAGATGAGACTCACAAGGGAGCTGGGAGAAGACCACTGAGGACAGAATGAATGGGGAGCATTGTGAGTGTGTGTGTGTGTGTGCGCGGGCGCGTGTGTGTACATGTGCGTGGAGGTGGTCATATCCACGCTCATTTGATTACCCAAAAATGAGAGTGGGCGCTGGGGAACAGAGGCTGCCGGAAAGTTGGCGATTTCAATTGGCGGCGTCTTCCGTGGCAGTGCTGGGGACTTCCATGCAGAAACGGCCAGAATGCAGGCAGATTTGCAAGTGGGAGGCCATCCGTAACAAAATAAACGCAGAGCCCTCCAGGTTGGCATGGGCAGGATGGCATCTCCGGGGGGAGGGCAGCCAGAGCCCAGGACGTAGTCACTGCCCCTTCAGGGAGAAGCACGAGGACCCCTCCATCTCTGACACACTGAGCCTATTTCCCACGTCATTCCACAGCACAGCTAAGAAGAGTTTGCCTTGTCGAAACAGTAACACAAGGGAAGGAAAGACTTGCCAGAGACTCTTCTTGCAAGATTTCCATTAAAACTAATCAGTTTCGCAAACCCGGTACACTGTCCCTGTATTCTCAGTTGTAAGCGCACATCGATCACACTGATGTTCTACATTATAGTGTCTCTGAGCTTCCTAGGCACCTGCTAGGCACTGAGAGCTGGGCTGCCCTTGCCCGAGTCACATGTGACTTAGCCGTTATGACGGAGACATGACAGGGCCGTGAAAACCCTCGCTAGTTCAGTCAATCAAACACTTAAAGGATAAAAAAGCTCATTTGATGATGATAAAGGAATCGATGCACCAAGAGAATATGGCAACCCTAAAGGTTTATACACCTAAAAGAACCTATGAATACATGAAGCAGGAACTTATAGACGTACAAGAAGAAATGGAAAACTCCATAACCAGGGATTTTAATACCTATCTCTCAATAATTGATACAAAAAGATAAAGAAATGGCAAAGACAGAGAAGACTTGAACACTGCCAGCCAGCTAGACCTAACTGGCGATTGTGGGCTAAACCAAACATACAGCCTTTTCAAATGCACACAGAATATTTACCAAGATACACTATATGTTTGGTCATAAAACAAAAGAAATGAAGGCATATTTTCACTTAAGAATGTGCAAGACTATTTATAGCAGGTGACTTTGTAATATCCAAAAAGTGGAAACAGCCTGAAACCCCATCAAAGGTGAATGGATAAACAAACTGGTCTCTTCGCACAATGGACCGCCACTCAGCCATGAATCACACGTGATGCGCACTACAGATGGATGGATCTTAACGTAACTAAGCTACGAGGAGGAAGTAAGATGGAAAGAGGAACTTGCACAATGCCACTTAAGTAAAGTTCGGACCAACTGATCTGTAGAGACAGGAAGCAGATCAGCCTTTCCCTGGGGAGAAGGGTGGATGCCGAGGGGAAGAATCACGGAGGGCACGAGGAGGCATTTCAAGGTGGTGGGTGAGTTTGTTTTCTCAATAGAGGCGATGGCTTCGGAGATAAGCCCGTATGTGACAGCTGAAGCTTTATACTTTTAAGATAGGCAGTTTATTGGATGTCAGTTATGCCTTCCTAAGATACTGAAAACCTCAATAAATAGAAATCAGAAATTTGAAATGAAGAGAGCCTTGTCTCATTTCTAGTGGGTACTGTTTTCCTTCCCATCCTAGTGGTACATGAAATACTGGGAACATACAGGACTCAGTATGCCACAGGTATATTTTCCACTCCTAGAGCCTCCGTATCCAGTGTCTGAGAAGACAAAAGGCTTTGCAACCTATTTGCCCATGGAATGGAGTTCAAGTAATAGGTAGAAACTGTGGGCTAGAGCGATAACCAAGGGTCTACAAAGAATGGAGTCTAGATAACCCAGATTACAGAATAGAGCACACAGGTATTAGCTCACCTTCTGCTCACTCGTCTTCCTGGAGGACAGCTCACACTCCCAACGTCATCTCATGCTCCTGACTCGCCGAACACTTACCGAAGGCTTTCATGGCGGTGCCAGGTGTTATTGGGTTCCAACGTGTTCTGGAACTTGGAGAGATTCTGCAGCTGGACCTTTGGGTTGGGGGCTATGACCTCAGAAGCAGGGGAAGCCAAGAAGGAGTGAGGTGGGAAGAGGTTGGAAGAGGGAGGCTCAGAACTCCGTGGAGAATAAACACAAGATTCCTGCAGAAGGAGCCTTCCAGGTGCCTTCTGACAAGCAGGAAGGGAGAGGAATATGGGCAGAAACAGGACAAGCCTGGCAGCAGAGGTCTCACTTTGCTGGGCCACCCCGGCAAGCTGTGGGGTCCGAGCCCGAGCCTGGCTCCGGGTTATCAGGGAGGGTTATTTCCCTGCCCGATGCGTCCTATCAGTAATCGATAGCAAGATGACATGGCACGTTTTGCCCCTTTTCACCATAAAACTTTGACTTTCCAGGAATGCCCGTGTTTAAGGAGCAAAGGCACCTTTCAAACAAAATGGAAGCAAGCAAGCACACGCCATCGGAAAGATTCAGTGCCTGGGAAACAAAGCAGGTGAAGCAGCAGAGTGCCCAAATTAAACCCAACTTTTGAGCTTTGTGGCAGCCCCGGGGGGGATCAGGGCCCGTCCCTAGGGACGTGGGAGCACCCTGACGTTCTGAGAAGGCAGGACTGCTCTCCTCATGCCGGCGAGACTGGTCAGCGAGACTCGGGCACCTCATGGCAGCCTGATCACCATTGCAAGACGGTTGCATAAATAGCTTTCATTTATGTAGAGCTTGAGGCAACTTTTCATCAAAATCAGATGTGCTATTGAGGCATTACTTCACTAACATGTTCCTTGTATCTAGTCATTAACTAGGTCTGGAGGAAGAACTTGGGATATCTGTGTTAGAGCATCCCTTTGATTATCCCCCTTGGCACTACGGCAGGCACGAAGCGCAGGTGCTGCCCGGCAGGTGGACCGTAGGAGACAACAACGACAATCATGGTCATGGAGGCGGATGGCCTTAATTACTGGTTGGGGACAGGGAGCAGCCCCTCTCCATTCATCCGTGATTCCCCTCCCTCTGCTTTCCTCCATTGTTTCGTTGCTTCTTCCCCATGCATTTATTGAGCCCCTACTGTATTTGAGCCCTGCATAAGGTGCCTAGACCCAGAGATGGACAGAAGATCTAACAGCACTCGAGACCCCAGAATGTACTGAAATAACCTGGTCTGTGAGGGTTTGGGAAACTTATCCCGTAAGTGCGGGAGAATCTCCACCATGGATGCCATTGCTCTCATGTGGTGTGCTCAGCCCATCTTTTTGAAAACTGGTACAAAGTAGGGCATCCATCTTTTGTAACCGTTCCTGGTCCATGATAATTAAACTCTGGGCTGTTTCTGTTTCAAGTTCTAGTTTAAAGACCTTAATGTAATATAAATTGTACCAAATAAACCAAAAAAAAAAAAAAACCCCAAAAAACAAAAAACCACCGCCAGGTGCCCAAGCCCAACCTCTGTTACAGAACCAGTATCTTGGGAGAGGTGAACTGCACTAAATAAGTCTTCCTGAAATTCGGCCTGTTTGGCATAAAAAGAGGGGGTACAAAACCCCAGCCCTGGGACGCGGGGGGCGCCGCGAGAGCGGAATGTGGAATTTGCAGCAGGTGCAATTCACAGACTACAGAGATCCTTGAACAGCAGACAGTTCCCGCGTACCCGCCGTTTCCCAGGCCCGGCACAAACCTCTGAGAGTTCAAAGATGAATGGCCTTGACTTTCTTTCCTTGCGGACCGGAGGCAGGCGAGCTCACGCTCTGAAATCCCTGCCGCTTGTGACCGAAGATTCGTGTTTGTTTTCTATGCTTGCTCCTCAAATTAATTTTGTTTTCTCCTCTCGGCCCCCATCCGTCCCCCCTCCAGAGTCAGAGGGCTGTGCAGAGCCCGGGGCTTCTTAATTAATAAATACCCAGAGGGCTTTCCAGGGGCCAAGGGCCAGGCAAAAATGTCATCAGGGGACACAGAATGGTACGGCCGGCCTGTGGGTCCGAGAGCCCCTCCGTTAGTCTGATGGTTCCCAGCTCCCGTCCAGCTGCGGGGGGCCGCCAGTGTGGTCTCAGGGTGACCCCGAGCCCCCAAAGCTCAGCACGTAGCATGGACCAATCCCCATAGGAATTCCTCCATAACACCACCACTACATCCTTGACCTAAAAGGCACCTACAGGCAGGAAAATTAGTGTTGAGCCACCAGCTTGGAAGGAGGGGAGGCTGTTACTCAGCGCAGGGGGGATTGGAGGCAGAAAGACTGAGGTAAAAGAAAAGACAAATTAATTAGCTTGTCAAACCCTTCTCAGCACAAAGGCAGCAGACTCTTGCATAATGAATATCACTTCCCAGGAACACGGAGCTCCCATACCTTGCTTCTCTTCAGGTACCAATTTTTGTTTCAAAGGTATTTGTGAATTACTGCAAATTTCACAATGGCTGCCTAAGATGTATAGAGGAACATTTTGCAGCATTGAATAAATCAAGTTACTCTTAAGTTTGTGTATGTGTAGATCTAGATGTTACAAGATCAGAACAGGGTACGCATTTTTTACATGGGAACTCAATGGATATTGACCCAAAGTTGCACATCGCTTCAATGAAAGGAGTTCAGAGTTTTAGGATATTTCCAAAAGCACTTTTCAATTTGCTTGAATATTCTGATGCATTCTCGTGCCACTCATTAATTTGTGGTTTATATTTTGCACGACTATCGTGAGGAAAATTCCTGGGTATATAATACTGAAATGAATTTCTAAGGAGACTGTTCTGACCGTGAACAACATTTTTCTATTTTCGGTTTTATTGAAACGTTTCCTGCAATGAAAAATTTGAAAGAAATGAAGAAATGCTTTGATGGGTCCAGCCACAAGTGAAAATACAAGTGGAAATTGTGATGAAAATAACAGTCATTTATAGAATAAAATTAAAATATTTTTATATTTTCTGCAATAATAACGACTCATCCCATACAACCACATTAAATCATTCAAACATGATTTGTAGAACTCATGGTTTATTTTCAGATCTATGCATTGCCTTAAGAATTTTATTTATAAGTTCAGTTTCTAAGTAGTGTGGTATCTTTCCAAATTAAAATAGCAAAAACTTCCTACAAAAATCTTAAAACTATGGTGGCCCAAGAAAGATTGCTGAACATGCCATTATCATCAATAGAACACAAACAATGTAAAAAATATCTCTATTAAAGCACCATAATTAGTGAATTTTTTTTTCAAATACAGGCAAGGAAGAGTGTATGAGATACATATACAATAATTTATTAATTTCGTATGTCACTGTTTTATTATCAACTCAAACATGTCTATCCCGTCAAACATGTCTATCCCATCATCAGAACAGGTAGACCTATGCACACTTAATTTGTTCTGTAATTATAAAGATCTATTTGTCAAGAAGAAAGACAGCATTTTATTTCGGAGTCTGCTAGTGTCTGAGTTCACTTGGCTGCTGTGACTACGTACCAAGAGCAGGGTGGCTTACAAACAGCAGAAATTGATTGTTTGCTGTTCTGGGGGCTGGGAATCTGAGAATGGGGTGACAGATGAGGGTCCCTTCTGCCGCAGACGTTTTACTATGTCTTCCCATGGTGGAAGGGGTGAGGGAGCTCTCTGGGGTCGCTTTTAAAAGGATACTAATCCCAAGTAAGAGAGCTCTGCCCTGATGATCTGACCATCTCCCAAAGGCCTAACACTGTTGTCGTGGGGGTTAGGATTCCAACATGTGACTTTGGGGGGACACATACGTTCATTGCTTCCTCCAACGTCAGGGGTAAGCTTGGACAAAGGCTAGTCTTCTCCCAGAGCTGATGTTGGTGTCAGTCTGGCCTGTCTTGGGCGAATTATCAGGGAAGAAGTTTGAAGAACACATAAGTCTGTTGAAATTTCCAGTGAAGGATTTCGTTCCATTGCTGAAAGTACTGCTAGAGGGCCCACCGTCTTCCTGGAACTTCTTGGTTCCGTGGTCAGTTAGACGCTCTCTTGGTAAGTTTGCAGGTGTTTCTGGAAACGGGTAAACCCAAGCAACATTCATCTACACAATTATTCTCAGAAATGGAGCCAAAATGCTGAGCATCTCATTTCACTTCCCTGTTTTCATAGAAAGAAATCAGGTTGTCAAAGGCAAGGCCCACTTAGAATTCAGCCTCAGAAACTTGACACTGAGAAGTAGTGTAGGGAGAAAGACGTTTCCCTGGCCTTCAAAGAGGAGCCCTCTCAAATGCCTGTCCTATCACGGAGCAAATGATCAGCACCCAGAGGAGCTGTCCAGTGAACAGAGAAAGAAATGGTGAACTTTACTCCTATGTGTCTACAACCTCATTCAGTGACTCAAATAAGTAAATTTCAGAAAGAGCTTGCAATTCATGTGATATCAAAGGTGAAGCCAGAAGCTATGTACTTGGGGCAATCTGGCCTCTCTCTGAGTAACTATGTGACAAGCGTTTCATTGGGACCAACGTTGAGGGAACCAACGTTTTCCTCCCGATAAGACTTGCTCCTGCGTGAGCACCACACTCCTGAAATACAGGAGGACGGAAGCAGAGCACCAACAAAACTCATCCTTCCTTTTCCCTGTACCTTCTTAGACCCTCTGATTGTCACCCCTACAAAGGCGGCCACGTTTAAATCCTGCCTTGATTCTCTAAGTAGCATCCTCCAGAATTCAGAGGCAAAAAGAGAGGGATCTCCCAGGTTCTGTTTGATCCTCATCAGTTTACAGCACTGGATGCAGAGGAGACTTGGCCCAGATTTCCCAGCAACGAAGCATTTCTGGGTCTGAGGAAGGCTCTTTGGAAAGCCTCCTCTCCAGGTCTCTGATCACGAGGATTCTACCTAGCATACCGGCCTGCAAGTTGTGTGATCATCTACAAACACACTCTGCTGACTTACAAATCTCCAGTGGATGGGGAACGAGGAGAATTCAAATGTTATTTTTCAAAAACCTCGAAATGGGCATACTTCTATGACCAGCGCTCATTAGTGTTAATAAAGGCTAACTTGTTAACACTTTAAGAAGGCGAAGCTCAATTGTACACAGGGGACTGTGGATGGAGTCATAACCCAGCATCTTTGAAATAAAGTCTCGCTGTGCTGCTCAGACCCCCCGCGTCGGCACGTCTCCGGCTTCAGCATGTGCACGCGCGCAACTTTGCTGCCCCGAAGTCTTTTTCTTTAAAAACTGGTCCTCTTGCCTTGCATTTTCATTGCCTCCCTAAAAGTTCTAAAACAATTCTGACAAACCCCTCTACCTAAAAAAGGAGCTATCGTGTGGCATTTCCATGTTATATGAAAAGAAATGCCAGAGTAGGGAATTGATGAATAAAATGAGTGGAACTCTGGGAAACCGCTCGTTGGTACCAGGACCAGACTCCTGCTGCCTTTGTGAGCTCCAAGCCCTCTCGCATCTCATTTCCCGGGCGGCTCGGTTGCTGATGAATCTTTCTACCTCTTTAGAACAAAACTATTATGCAGGGTCTGAAGCAATGATGAACGTTTACTAATGAGTCTATATCCCCAAAAGTAGATCTAAAATTTTAATCTTGACTGACTTTTAAATGTAACCTAAGCCCAATAAGGATCTCTATTTTTTTTTTTTTTAAATACAGTCTGAAGCATTGTGAGGTTCTGGTATAGTGGGGGAAAGTGCTGATTTCCTATGCTATTATGAGCTCCCATTCCCCCCCTCTCTTGGAGAATTAACATATTATGCAAATTATTTTACAAATATGGTGCAGATGTCATTAATAAAACATGAAAGTGGGATCTGAGTCCCCTATTAGCATTTTCATTGTGTTTCCAGTCCAGTCTGAGCCTACAGCTTTCTCTACCTCCTGAAAAGCTCCGTCGCCATCATCAGAAGCCCTTATTTGATGGAGCGTCAGAAGTCTGTGTTCTGCGGAGCTGGTGGAGTTCTGAGGAGGAGGGGAGAGAGGGAGGGAAGCCTGGGGAGGGTCAGCCCCACCCTTGCTGTCCCAGGACTTACACTTTTCACAAAGCCATACTCCCTTCCCCTGTTTCCCCAGGGGTGGCATTCTGGGCTTGTTTATGGAGGCTCACGAATCGGAAGGTCGAATTTTACTCTCGTCAAGTAAGGAAATAGCGTCTGGGGCTGGATTTCGAACCATCCGCGCAGCACGGCTTGACCTTCAGGGGTTTGTTCCCTGTGGTGCTTGTTTAACACGAGATGCGAGTCCTGTGTGTTGGGAATGAGGTTTCTGGTTGGCCTTTAAGAGGAAGCATTTGTTTCTGTTATTCTGGGCATTGAAAACCAAGCACAGGGACTCTGAAGCACCCCCTCCCACCTCTCAGTCAGTACGCACAGACTATTTGCAAAGCAAGACGTTTTTTAAGCATGGATAGGGACGTAATTGTCATCAGTCTTAACGAGGCACCTGCTGCCAGCCCGTGTGGAAATCCTCTGAGCAAAGTTACTCTGGAAGTTCTGTCCCAGGCACGCGTTCTAAGATTCATTCCTCAGCCTCCTGGAAACAAATACTGCTAATAATTAAAAGGTGTGTGTTCTCAAGGGGCCAGATAGGGAAGGAATTTACATCTCTGAACTCAGATCAACTCAGGTGAAATTATGTCAATGATTCAGCGGGGAAGGGAACCTGCCGCGGCTTCCGGGAGCCAGACCGGGGAGGGAGTGGATTTGACCCCCAAGGGCCAGCGAGCAAGAGCTGGGGGGGGGGGCGGGTTGATAAGCCGGCCAGGCTGCCGAGCTGACCACAGGCCATGGTCAGGACATCTCCGCTCCTGAGCTGGGAGGGCCCAGCCGCTCCTAACACGGACGTGCCCGCCCCTGTTTTGGAATCCCCGCCTCTGCTGTCAATCACAGGTGACCTTCAGGATGTCGGCAGCAGCTCTGAGATGAGGATAAGCGCGTGGGGACCTCTCCGGCCCCACGGGTGAGAACCAAGCAAGGAAAACACTTGACCCATGGCCTCCAGCAGCCCCTGTCGCCAGCCTCGGGGGAAGCCTACCAGGAGGCGGGGACGTGGGAGCACTCGCGTGTGCCTTTTCGGGGGTCCCCGAGCTGCACGGCGTTTTCAAATATTTAACTTTAACCTGTTTAATATTTAGTACAGCTCAAGAAATAAAAGATGAATTATTGAAGAGATGTTTTTAAAACTAAAAAAGAGTCACAGCTACACAGCTTTGTATCAAAAACTCATTTCACAGGCATTAATTTTTTAATAAAATGCTGATTGTGTGATGAAGCAGGGTTGCTAACCAGCCCAGGACTCACCAGGAAGGGCATCCTGATTTTCCTGGGTGACATGCAGCCTGAGTTGAATTCTTCCTTATGTGGGCTCTAGAAATGGTTGGAAAAAATCGAAACGGGCAGACCCTGAGTTTTTCTCCTGGTCTATAACCTGAGTGAGCCTTTGAAAGCCCATGACCCCGGAAACTCAGCCCCGGGGGGGGGGGGGGGGAGACATGGCTTTTCAGACCATTACTCCACAGACAAAGGGATCACCATTAGGAATTGTGTCTTCTGGGGGTACAAGGAGAAGGAGGGGAGACGGGTAGTGAATTCAAGCAGAATCAATAGGTAAGGCTTTGTTAATAGAGAAATCTAGGGTAGGATCCAGCCCAGATGGCGGCATGGGGGAGGGACAGGCATCTGGGAGGGCACCCAGGAAGGACAGTGGCTGATTTCTCCACCTGTTTTGTTGGTGGTGGTCATAGACATCATTTGCAATGCCATCATTTATTACCATCTGTAATACCACGTCTCCTTCATCTCTGTAGTTGAGAGAAGGTGTGGTCCTTACCTCGACTGTTACAACTCACAGAAACTCCTTAGTAAGGCAAGGAGAAGGTACTTCCAGCGGTCTCTGGAAGTAAGAACACAGAGAGCCCCACATTGTGTAGGGAGTTAAAATGAATTTTGTGGATAGAGGCATCAATGCGATGCTGATGAACAGACTATGATTGGGGGACATGGACAGGATGTAGGCTAAGAAAGCTTTGTCAGTGGGAGAAATTTTCGAGTTTTACAAAATCAAATTGAAAAGAGGGAGAGGGAATCTCAGACTCAGAAAGCAGGTTAAATTGTTTTCATTGGAAAAGAAGAAACGAGTCAGTGTTCGTGGCAAGCATTGTACAATTTGCTCTCTGCCTTGCGATAGTTTATAGGGGTTTATGCTTGCCCCGCTGAGGGGATGCTTTTGTAAAAGCCTATTTATGAAGCGCCGGGAAGCTCAGAGGCAGAGCAGGGAACCTCCATTCACGAAGTGACTGATTCCTGCTCCCCTCGGCTGAGGGAGGCTGCAGTTACCAGGGATGGGGACGCCTGTTCTCCTGGGGGAGCCCAAGTCTGCACTGCTCTTAAGGATCTTTCGGAAGCTCCAAGAGCCCCATGTATTATTCCAAAGGCAGCCCGGACACGGCGTTGACCGCCGCCTTGGTGGGGGAGACAGAAAAGAAGTTGGGGTGTCTCTAAACCGGATGGGAAGCCACCTTTAAGAGATTCTGTTCCAACAAGCTGGATGCATTCCTTTTGTGTCTGATGCTTTTGAAGGAATGGAAATTTGCTTCTGAGGTGAAGGGCAGTTGTAGCTGTAGATAGAAATCCACACTCCCATACTTTCCTTTTCGCTGGAGAAAATGCAAGACAGAGAACACTCCTTTTTAAAAACATCAATATCTTCTATTTATAGAGTTTATAAAAATGGGTTGAAGTCAAAACCAAGGAGAACCAATGCTTTCAAATTCTGTACATGCAAAATAAACTGACGAAGATCCTTTGAAACATCAGACCGAAGATTCAGAAATGTACCCGCTTAGCCCGCCATCTTGATTTTATTTTGAAACAAGGAGGCTGGTATTTACAATGAGAGTGGTTTTTATGGCAACCCTTAGCAATCCTGTCTGACCTAAACGGCATGTTGGTGTGAGATCGATTTTTAGAGGTTTGTCTGATGGTAGCTTGTAGGTTTTATTTTTCCTGAGGTACAACTCATGTATTTCAGAGAAAGAAAATCCTCCCAGGATAGGGATTACAGTTATGAGAAATCGTTCATTGTGAGGGTTTGTGACTGAGTAGACTTCGATTTGCATGAAGGTCTCCGAGCAGCACTGCTGTACTCGCAAACTCCCAACCCTTTCAGTCAAATAAAATCCTTCCCCATTTTTTTGGTGGGGGAAGGAGGGAAGATTGGGGAGGTTAGTCATACAAAGCCCTTGTCACACGGTGCGTGCACACACACACACACACACACACACACACACACCCTGGTTTTTATAAAACAGTTTATTATAAAAAAGAAATCTTTGGGAAGCCTTCAAGTGCCTTCCTTGCATGCGGCCCTTGGAGCGTGTGCTCCGTGCTGGAGACCCAGAGAGCACAGCGATCCCGCCCCTTCCTCGGGCTTTCCATCCGAATCCCGAGATTTTCCGTACAAGGCCCGCCCTTGGAATTTAGGAGATGAACACCCCAGGTTACTCACTATTCGTGGTTCTCCCCCTCTGGTGTTTGTCTTCCTTGCTTGAGCCCTCTCACCGGTGCCCTCCTGGGCCTCCCTGGTGGCATCTCTGCCCTACTGCCCACGTGCCCCTCCCCCGCAGGCCTGTGTGCCTCAGTTTCACCACTGCCTCCCATCCTCGCCGCAGGCCACACGAGTGCCGGCCGCGCTCGTGATCTTGGGTGTGTGTGCAATCCTCCAGAGTGGCTTCCCTTGTCCTTCCTCTGCCCTGGCTTCCCTTCCTGTCCCATGGCTGTAGTGCCCCCCCCCAGACAACAGGTGCTTCGGCCCAGGCACCGGGGGGGAGCGGGACACACGTAGCTCGGGCGGACCCTTGTGCCTGCGCACAGCTGTCCCTGGATGCTTGCATGCCCACAGCCTGTTCAGCCTGCTGGTCCTCTCTGGACCACGGCCATGAGTCCTCCAGGCCTTCCAGCCTCGGTCCTCCAGCTGCAGGCTCTCGGCCAGCCATCGGTATAGAGTCGCTGACCCCAGGGAACCTGCTCTTGCCTGATGCTGACCCAGCCCGAGGGGAGCGGAGCTGCACGGTCAGTGTGGTCACTGCACACAGAGAGCGAGAGAGCCGGGCTGCAGCCAGAGGGACAGGGCATCCGTGAACACAGGACAGGTGTGGCAGAAGAAGAAGGGACTAGGAGACAGACAGAGCGTGTCGTCTGGGGTCTGCAGGCAGCTCCGTGTGGCTGGAGGAAGGCAGGAGCAGGTGCCCACAGGACAGCTGTGGAGGTGCCCCTTATAAACCTCGGGGAGCTGGTGCATTAGCTTGAGTCCCTGGGAGCTGACTCCCACAGCTGGGCTGGAGCTGGCTGGAATGGTCCGGGTGAGAAAAGCACGCAGGCCCAGCTGTTACGAGGAGATTTGAAACTTTGCGGTGAAGTCGCAGGAGGTAAGGGCTGCCCAAAGAGCTTCTCGGCAGCAGGATGGGCAGAGGCAGAAGTCCCTGGCAGCCAAAAGGTCCTCTCATAGTCTTTAACTCACTACTAGTCTGCTAAAGCTCACAAGGTTGGAAAGTCTTTCCTGAAAGCTTTGGTGGAAAAGCGTTCGCCTGCACCCCGGCGTGCGGGCACTCGGTCTGGAGGCGGTGGCCCGCCGTGTGACAGCCGGTCTGCGGAGAGGCCTCAGCGACGTCTCTACCACGCGGAAAGCCCCCACAAGACAAGTTCTTCCATTAGCCAGAGGAGGGGGAGATCGAGGACCTCGAAAGCACAGTACGGCTACCACAAATTGTTTTCCAATGAAAAGCGCCTCTCGGGTTTCTGGGCGGCTGCGAGAGGGGGTAAATGTAAACACAGAAATGTGTAAAAAAAAAAAAGAAATAGTGATCTGCTGGGTGAGAACCTGAATACAGACCTTTCTTCACAAGATTCTTGAGGCAGTTATAAATAATTGAGTGTACCTACATCACACAGTCCAGTGACTGGCACAGCTGTATCTTCGAATTGAAAACATTGGATGTTTTCCTTGTTCAGAGCAGAACTTCTCTAAGTTCTGAGATCCTTCTGGAAACAAAGGATTTCTCCCCCATCACTTCCACTTCTGGAAGAAAGTGTTACTGTCATCGGCTTTTATCTATCCTTTTATGATTGGTATTTTGCTTCACTGCTTCCCCAGACTTGCAGTGTTGCCACAGACAGAGTGAGTGGGACGAGGGGAAAAGTCTTCACCAACAACACTGTCTGCCCGTGCGAGTTTACGTAGGTGATGGCTTGCCTTCAACCCCCGGCACCGTCCGAGCCCCCGTCTGTCCAGGGCCACCGAGGCTCGAGATACAGAGACTACGGGAGCTCATCCCTGTTCTGTGAACCTCACGTCGAGGGGGAGAAATCTATAATTCTTTTATTTATTTATTTGAGAGAGGGCATGCTCGTGTGAGAGGGAGTGGGGTAGGTGGAGGGAGAGAGAGACTCTCAGGCAGACTCCCAACACAGGGCTCGGTCCATGACACCGAGATCATGACCTGAGCCGAAATCAGGGCTTAGGTGCCCAACCGACTGAGCCGACCTGGAGCCCCAAATCCATACACCCTCGATGACAGTGCCTTATAGCAAGGACTCTGAGGACCGAGAGGGAGAAAAGCCTATGAAAAGTGTCTTTAAGTCCCCATCCAGAAATCTGTTTATTATACACATCATTTGTGATATGGGGGAAAAAAAGAATTGAAGGCACTTAGAAAAAACTATGACAATATGTTATATGATGAACAGATTATTTTAAATTAAACTGTTTCATTTGGTTGGTCCTTGTGGGAGAAAGGGCCGCTTTGGTGGCTGTCCCTGGTTCATCACTCACTTAACCGTCTTCCTGCCGCTGAGGCAGACATTGGGCTTTATGGGAAGGCGTCAGCCATGACTCCTGCTTCTGGAGAGCTCACAGCCAGGAAGGAGAGACCCACCAACTGCAACCTGGTGTGACAGGTGTTACAGAAGTCAGAGGACAATGTGACGTGTGTGTTAACAGACAAATGCGGAAGCATCCTGGTCCCTGAAGGGGCGAGCACCTGCCTTTGCTTACACCTCCGGAGAAGGTATGTTTAGCGCCATTGGACCGGGAAGAATGGGCTCGGGTTTATCAAACCTGCTGTCCCTCCTCGAGCAGGGGAAACACGGGCCCAACACCAGAGCCCACCAGAACCCACCTTTCCAGGGAGATGTGACGGACGGCAAATCTTCAGAGACAGGCCCCTCTAAACGTACCCCTGAGAACGTGCTGTTTTCCCATCTTTGTGACTTTAAAACAGATCTTCATTTCAACCATACTTACTGAGCAGAAGATCCCAGCCATTCTGGCCTGGCCTCGGAGGCAGGTGTCTTTCTTGTCCTCTTCCCTCGGAGGGTCCCTGCCGGGGCCGCCGCACTCACCGATGTCCACACCTGAACTTGGAACAAACACCACTCTACCAACAGTAGGCACGGCCGGGATTCTCCCTGGTGTCTGCTGCTACGAAATGGGACCGTTTGGGTCAATGATTAAGCCGGGACCTCCAAGGCTTTTGCTCCCTCCCCTTCCCCGTGCAGGCCCTGCCTTGCCGCCCCTGCCTCGGGCAGGACAGCACAGCAAGCTGGGCAGGGAGGCCGGGCTCTGTCTCCCCCTGCATACATGCCAAGCCATCAGCCACCTGCCGACGTGACTCCACAGCAAAGAAGGGGCAGAGGACCTGACAGGTGGCTGGGGGTGGCTAATTAGGGGATGCATCCCCCCATGAGCAGACCCGGCCCCCTGGGGTCGACCCCACCTCACGCCGTGGTTTCCTCCAACACTGGCACATGGTAGGGTGACCCGGAGGGGTGTGTGTGCGTGCGCGTGTGCATGCATGGGCGCCATAGGGAGAGACGGTTTTGAGCCAAGATTCCCCCCTCCTTCGGGCAGACCCTGAGCAAGAGCCTTCCCCTCAAATCCCACTGTGGCCGAGGATGAAGACCATGACCATAAACGTGTTTCTCTAGACACGGTATCTTGCTGTCAGGGAGCTTATAATATACGGTGAGGGCGCCTGGGGGGCTCAGTCGTTAGGCGTCTGCCTTCGGCTCAGGTCAGGATCCCAGAGCCCCACATCGGGCTCCCTGCTCCGTGGGAAGCCTGCTTCTCCCTCTCTCACTCCTCCTGTTTGCGTTCTCTCTCTCGCTGTGTCTCTCTCTGTCAAATAAATAAATCAAATCTAAAAACAAAACAAAAGCAAAAAAACCCACAAAGTTGTGACAAGGACCAGGTAGCCTGATAATTTCACACCGAAAGCACTTCCTCCTGGCTTACAGGCAAAGCCGTAGCTTTTATAGAAGCGAGCAGGGAACAGTCCTGCCCTACGTGCCTCCTCCTCCGTGACACAGCTCTGTCCCTCAGAAGCCATGGCCGTCAGGTCACCGGCTGCACAACTAGTGACCATTTCCCCTGTCTTCAATCCCTTTACTTCCTGAAGGCAAAGCTAGATTTGGAAAAGCTGAAATAACAGTAGGCCTAGCCCCGGAAGACCCACACTTGCAGTGGGACGTGCCTGCCCTTGGGAGTCGGGGCTCCTTGTCCTACTCCAGGGAAGGCAGCCACTGACGTGCTAGAGTCCGAGCAGAAGGAGCCCTGGAGTCCTGTCCTACAACAGCACGGGGCCTCCCGCAGCCGCGGTTCCCGTCCACCGCCAGGACCCCAGGCATGGCTTGGGGCAGCGTGCATGGCATGAAGGGGCCTGGGACTTCTCAGTGCCCGTCAGCACCCCACCGCCGCAGCGACTGTCTGCATTCTCATGTCACAGACAGAAGAAACCCGCCTTCCTGGAGGTCCAGCCGGCGAGCCGTCACAGTGCTGTCGTCTTGCCACCTCCGAGCTCCGGGGATGAAGGACAGAGAGGTGACTCCCGGAACAGCGTCCATCCCATGCTCCTGCCCCTCCATGCCTCCTGGCCTTCCCCTCCTCCCTGACTCAGGCTCCGGCATGGCAGGTGGAGAGACTCCCATCTCCACGGTGCTATGGAAAAAACGCTTTCCTAGAAAGCAGTTCCTTCGTCTTCCGGAAATCGCAGACCTCTCTCAGCCTGGTCTGCATGCGGGCACCCTGTGTCCCATGTGTCCCAGTAGGGAGCTTTTGAGGATGTGCAGGTGGATTGTGTAAACACACACTTTAAAATGCATTTGTTTATGGATCCAACCCATTTACAGAGTGCCCGGCAGGGGCCAGGAACAACGCGAGCCAAGGTGGGAGAGTGAGCACGATGCGTTTTCTCTCCCTCTCCCGGAGCACAGCGGGGCAGACGAGGCGCACACCGTCCATGCACCCAGACGCCGAAACAAGTGGGTTGTGAATGCAGGTGCACGTGGGACGGTGAGCACAAGCATCTCATTGGACTTGCATCATCAGGATCCTTGTTTTTGAGAGAGTTTCCAGGAGGCTGAGATCCGAGGGGAGGTGTGGGTGCGTCCAAGCAGAGGGAGGGAGGCAGCCGGCACTCCGGAGAGGCGGGAACTGCAGGGGGAGCCCGGCTGTGCAGACGGGGCTGAGGCACGAAGCCTCCGGGGCCACGAGGGGAACGTGGGTTTTATTTTAAAAGCAAAGGGGAGGGGCGCCTGGGTGGCTCAGTTGGTTAAGCGACTGCCTTTGGCTCAGGTCATGATCCCGGAGACCCGGGATCGAACCCCACATCGGGCTCCCTGCTCTGCGGGAAGGCTGTTTCTCCCTCTCTCCCTCCCTCTGCTTGTGTTCCCTCTCTGGCTGTGTTTCTCGCTGTCAAATAAATAAAATCTTAAAAAAAAAAAAAAAAAGCAAAGGGAAGCCCCCAAGTGACGCTGTGATGAGGCAGCGCGTCTCTCCTCCCGGACTGTCAGCTCCGCAAGGCTGAGAAGGCTCACGGCATGCTGCGGCTTCTCCCACAGGGATTTGCTAACTAAATATGTTCTAACGGGAATGCCGTAAGTTCTAGAGATAGTGAGGGTGCTTGTCGAGGGTGTCCATCAAGCTTTGCCGCAGCTTGGAAGGTCCCTGAGGGGCAGGGAGACTAGAATGGTCACTTGGTTCCATCCAGCCGGGGACATTTTAAAATCAGAGGCCGATACCTCCCCCAGGACAGTTCCTGTGTATATCGGAGGGATGCAGAATGACAGGGTACATTTCCTTCCTTCGGAAGTGCTTCCCGTTTGTTTGTCTTGTTCCCTTTGGGGTTTTCAGGGTGGTGGGGGTTGTGTGTCACTTCATAGAAGAAAACACATAGAAAGACCCCGGGGCATGGGTCCCAATGCTCTGGATGGGGACCAGAGGCTTCGTCGAGCAGGTGGGCACAGAAGGATGTCCCCCAAATGATCCCCACATCCTTACTTCCCCCGACCTTTGCTTTCGGTGCCTCCCACCCAAGAGGGACCGTGCATCATCTCCTTCCACAGAAGGCTCTGTAAAGGGAAAAGCTCAAATTCTCATCATGTTTAATACTTCCTGTTATAAATTTATTTTTTTCTCTTTTGAGAGAGATGAAGGAAGAGACAGAGAGAGAGAAAGAGAGAGAATCCCAAGCAGACTACATACCCAATATGGGGCCCATCATGGGGCTCGATCTCTCGACCCTGAGATCACTACAGGAGCCCAAATCAAGAATGAGAGGCTCAACTGACCGACCCACTCAGGCGTCCCTGTGAATCCGTGATTGTAACAACAAGGCATAAAAGCAGGTTTGAGACAGAATTCCCTCCGTGCGGTCTCTCTGAGTCTGTTCGTCTCCGACCTGAGTGAATAACGAGGAGTCTGTTATGCTTCTACCCTCTTGTGAGAAATGCCTTATTGTCTGAACATGTTTAGTGTGGTCATCTGGGGACGGGGAGATTTGGGGGGTCAGGGGAACAGGGGGGCGCTATCAAAGAAAGCGGGACTTTTTACAGGACTGGGAGCTCTGTGGATGGGAGGCACGGTGCGGGGGTCTGGCTCGCCCCCAGGGGCCGGCAGGGCAGCGAGGGGCCCACGGCAGCGAGCCTATCTGATGGGGTCCGCCTCTGCATGTGGACATGCGGACCCACGTGAGTGATTTTAAGCCACCGTGGCCACTCATGCTTGCCCAGTTCCTACGGTGGCCGGACCAGGGAGGGACCAGACGGGGGCCTCCTCCCCCAGTGATGTTACCACCGGGCATTCGGCAGCAAGAAAGCAACACCTTGGCCTCCTGTGAACGTTTGTTATCCGTGGGCGCGGGAGGCACAACTCCGGCCTGTGTGGCGGTCTGCAGGCCGTCAGCTGGGTTCGCTCCCGTGGCCCCCGAAGGAACTCCGGACAGAACGTGCTTCTTCTCACAACTGTGTTGAAAGGAGCATCCTATCTCTTCGGCCAGCTGCATGAGGAACTGTCCACGACAACGTGTATCGTGGGCTGTGTTCTGGCCACCGTTTAGTTAAAACGGCGAAGAGGAAGGCGTTTTCGGTCCCACTCACGTCAAGCGGGCATCCCAAGGATGAGACAGTGTCCAAGGTCAAGGACGAGACAGTGTCCAAGGTCAAGGACGAGACAGTGTCCAAGGTCAAGCCCATTTGCTGCCGTGGGCTCCTTTGGGGCAGGACATCCCGGCTGGGTTTCCTGCTTCAACATGTTTGAGCACTGGGTGTTACAAAGAGTGATGAATCCCCGATCTCTACCTCTGAGACTAATAATACACGATATGCTAATTAATTGTGTATTAACGTGCTGCTGGGACGGCCGTGCTAAGGTGGGCTGGCAGGCGTAGGTCAGCATGGGGGCCGCTGGGACATTGGGGGCCGCCCCCCAGCGCCGCCTGCCTCGGCTTCCTGGGCGTGTCGTCAACGGGCTCCAGGGGCCACAGGCCCAGAAGCTTTGCCCTCCCAGCCCGGCCCTAGTTCAGTCAGGGGTGTGTGTGTGTGTGTGTGTGTGTGTGTGAGACCCTCTGGAACAGTGGGAGATGGGGTGGGCAAACGTGAGGGGTTGATTAGGGGAAGGGGCACCTGGGGGAGTCATTTCCAGCAAAGGAAGGAGACTCCATGCAACGGTATGGGCATTCCTCGCCCCAGGGCACGAGATGACCTCCTACCCCCGGGTACACGCGCTCCTCACCAAGACGGCCTGCCCGCTGCGGCTCCGCTGAGGACGGCGACAAGGCCTCTTCATGAATGACAAAATTTAGCAAATGCATTGAAAAGCAGGCAGCCCAGACGATGCATTTGATTGTTTTTCTCTTGGGGGGAAGCTCTATGTGCTTTCCGTCCTGTTCTGCCTTCTTCCCAGGGGCGTCTCTCCGGCAGCTTCCCACTGTCTCCATCATAGACTTCCTCCTTTCCTCTGCATGGATCCCATCGCCATGGAAACAGGCCGTCATGGGTCCCTCTAAGACCCGCCTTCTCCTGACTCCATTTCCCCTCCAGCTTCTCTGCAGAAGAGTTGAGTCCTCTCTCTGTCTAACTTCTCTCCTCACGTCTTCTCCCCAGTGCACCCAAGATCATGCTTACATGCCCTTCTCCACAGAGCTGCCCTTACCAAGACCCCACAGCCCCTGCCCCTTCTCAGTCCCCTGACCCGTCGATGGGGCTCCGTCTGCCTCGGTGATCCCAGACACCACACCTTCTCGTCTCTCTTCCTGTGACACTGCTTGTCCCTATCCCCTCTCCTCTGGTTGTCGTCTCTCTCCTCCTTCCTAGTATTTGAGTGTCCAAGGATAGGTGTCTCGGCCTGCTTCTTTCCCAGGACCGTGCATTCTCCTGCCAATTCCCCTCCAGCCTCGAGGATCTATCTATTTATTTATTTATTGTATTTCTTTAATTACTTAAATATAATTAATTAGCATATCGTGTATTATTAGTCTCAGAGGTAGAGATCGGGGATTCATCACTCTTTATAACACCCAGTGCTCATTCTGTCATGTGCCTTCCTGAAAGCCCATCCCCCAGCTACCCCTCCCCCCGTCGCAGGCTTCAAATCCCTACTCGCACATGTATAACTCTGGCTCAGACCTCACTCCCAGGCCGCGTCCTCGCCCGACCACCGGACTTCCCAGCCTCTCCACGGGCCTCTCTGGAAGCACCTGGAACTCAACACATCCAGCACTGCCCTCTGACCCGTCCCTCCTAAGCGGCCCCAAAGCCTCCCCACCTTCAACTGATGGCAGCAATATTTTTCCTAGGGTTCAGGCCACAAAGCCATCTGTCAGAAAATGCTTTGGGTACCAGAGCACATTCTGGAAATCAAGAGTGGGAAATAAACACAGCTCTGCTGTCAGTTTCCTGAAGGAGTGGCTTTGTCCTTCTCTACCTCGTTTTCCCAGTTTGTGAAGGCTCTCACTGGCTTCCTGCTTCCAGAGGTCCGTGAGTGGGAAAGAGAGTGACAGTGAGAGGCCTGATGTCTGTCTCTGGGCGAGAAACCCTAGAAATGCAGGCCCGCTTTTGCTTTGACGTCTCACAAAGCCTGACCATCAGCAAAACCTCCTCTCCCACTCCGCGTCAGCTGATGTGCACCTTATCAGATGCACTTTCCTCTTACAGCATCCTGCCCAGCGATTAGGAAGCTTAATATGGAAAAATCCCTGATGTGGTCAAAGCCTGGCTTTCATTCAGAAAGTTCTTGATGATTTTATATCCCAGAAGAATCCTGGGGCCGAACTAGAAGAAACTGTTTTTCTTCCTACAAGGAAAAAGAAGGCAAATCTTTTCCTAGCTTCTTAGTATGGATGCCTCATGAATTATTTTAAGTTATGTAAAACGTTACCCTATTAAGAAGATTTGCATATTTACAAATATTTAAATACCATTTCTCTCCAAGTATTGGACAAGTTTTGTTCGCATCCGGTTGTCAGTAGACATCTGCTGACTTTCTACTTCTTGCCCTCCAAATGGAGATGAAAATGGCAGTAGAAATTTCCTTTCTGCACCAGCGTTTTCTTATTACTAGAGAGACATGGAATTTTCCCTTTGTTTGCTTCTTGCATTAATTCAGCAATTTGCTGTTGTGGGAAACCTACTGTGTACAGTATGTTTTCTCAGTGTCCTGGGCACATTGTGTCTGCCTCAGGGGACTGTGAAGAAATTGCCTGCACAACGCTGAGGAGAAACTGGATGACACAACTTAGGCTACCAGACAGATCAAAGAAGGCTTCCTGGAGGAAAGGGGACCATCACTGAATCATGCATCTGAAAGGCACCAAATAGGAAGACAGAAGCAGAGAGAAGCTAAAGGATTTACCTTAAATGAAGTAAATCGAGCCAGGATAGGCCTCTGGAACATTCTCAGTGCATCTCTATTATCTTTCTTTAATGATACTGGAAACTCCAGGCAGAGAAGAATGTTAGGAACCAAGAAGAACAGCTGGGATCATGCCTGCAAACACTTGGGTGAGGAAGCAGAAGGCCAGCGGGCAGGTGGGCCGCGCACCATTTCCCTCGCTGGTTAGAAAGGAGCGAGTGTCTTTTTTTTTTCCCCAACTATTTGTCTACCTAGATCACTTTTTCTCTTCTCCTCCATTTGTGTCAAAATTCTACCCCTCTGGAAGCCACGCTGGGGACACCCACCTCCTCCACGTGCCTCTCCGAGTCTCCGTGCTCCTGTCGACCCGTGGGGGAGGACCCCGCCGCCCATATTGCCTTCAGCCCATCCAGGCTGTGCTCCTGAGCTGGAGCCTTTCCCGGGCTTCTCCAGGTGAGCTCCCCAGAGGCATCAGGCCGAAGTGTGCGGATGGACACGTTTGGGAAAGACTGATGACCTCAAGACAGGCAGCCCTCCTGTGCCCCGCTCGCAGGGTGAAGGAGACCCCTGTGGGGAATTCGGGTCCCTCTATGTTGTGCATTTGGGGGGGGGTGTTGACAAGTAGGTTTTCATAATATTGCAGTGGATCAGAAGTTTTTTTTCTGCATACTGATTTACAGAATGGAAGCTTCTATCTATCTATCTATCTATCTATCTATCTATCTATCTATCTATCTATCTATCTACAAGACTTTATTTCTTTATTTGACAGAGAGAAACACAGCGAGAGAGGGAACACAAGCAGGGGGAGGGAGAGAAGGAGAAGCAGGCTTCCCGCCGAGCCCGGTGCAGGGGCTCGATCCCGGGACTCTGGGATTATGACCTGCACCAAAGACAGACGCCCAATGACTGAGCCTCCCAGGTGTTCCACTTTTATTGTTTAAAACGCATTTCAAGATAGGAAAAAACACTTTTTAACTGATCTTTTAAAAGCTTCCTTTTTCAGGGGCGTCTGCGTGGCTCAGTCGGTTGAGCGCCCCACTCCTGTTTTCAGCTCAGGCCCTGATCTTGGGGCTTTGAGTTTGCCCGCACTGGGCTCCAGCTGGGCCTGGAGCCTCACAAGACCAACAACAACAACGACAAAACCTTTCTTTTCAAAACGTGAATCGCGAGTTTAAATTATGGGCTGGAAAGGAAGCATGAAAAGAGCTCATGGCAACCCGAGCCAACACCCCCTAGTTTCATGGCTACTGCTTGACAGCAGATTTCAGTAATTGGTCCTGCTTTTCCCACAGAGTAGCAAATATCACTTGTCCAAAACATACTAAAAAGAAACCAAATGCTCAATCCCTGGAGATCACCTTTCCCGTGAAAAAACAAAATAAAAGCTTAAAGGTAAATTTATTCCTCATCTCAAGAACTAGAAATCCAGCTTCAAATATACACAGTCGTTTCAAGCTCTAGTGAGTCAGAGTTATCCCATTAATTATGGATGACATTATATTTTAAACAAATACAAATTGTTTTGCTCTCACCTTTAGAACTTCCTGAAGCAAAAGTTTTATTCCCAGTGAGAATCATTCTGCACAGCTCAGGTCCTTGGATTATTGGGAAAGCTGCAGTAATGTCATGTTATCCAAAATTCTTATGTTGTCTTATTGATCCCTGACTTCCATTCTACTGTGTCACTTAGTGGGAGGAAGCAGGGGCCAGGAAGACGTGGTTTTCTCTCCAGTTACCGGTGATGACTCATTGACTTCATGGGCAGGAGGATGGGGGAAACGTCATCCCCAGGCCAAGGACTACACACTTTTGGTGTTGTCCCCTATCCCAGGCTTGTGGCAGACATCACTGTGGGGTGGAGGTTTTCCATTCAGCCTGCATGCAGTGTAAGGATTGGTTTGGGCCCTGGATTCTGGTTAACCTAGTCCTTCAGTTACCGCTGCTCAAAGTCACTTCTTCTGGACCTCAAGTTGGTCAAGTCTATTCTCTTCTCTTCTCCCTGAAGGCTCACAGCAGTGTTTTGAAACCTTTTCTAGACCTGCCCTGCTGGGTTGGCCGGTGGTATGCAGATGGCAGGTCTCTGAGGGTCACAACCCTGTGTCCTCCTCTAAGGACTAGCTGCCCAGATTGGGTCTGACATACCAGGCTTCGGGTGTTGGCCCCCAGGAAGGAAGGTGCTTTCTCCGTGGAATGTGTTATCCCACCAGTTGCTCCCTTGAGACGTTCCATCTGTGGACGCAGAATGGGGTCATTCACCCTCTCTTTACCTGGGGACACCGGACTTGCCTTCTGGGTTCATGTCTTGTCAGTCGCCTTTGGGTCTTCTCCGCTCTGCCTGCAAAGCTCTTTCCACCATGTCTAGATTGAGAATGTGCTTTCGTGGAAAGGGATACTAGTCTGGAAGCATAAGCTCCAGATTCAAACCCAGTGTTTTATTTATCTTTTAAACAAATACTCACCGAGAACTTACTTTTTTTTAGGCACTGAACCCCAGGTTTATGCATTATAAACTCATTTGACTTCACAACCCCCCCTTAATGCTGAGTCACTCATTGTCTGTTGTTACTGCTGCCGTGACAGGGAAGAGGAGGAATAGGGGCAGATCTGAATCCCACTCTCACCAGCTCTGGTGATCATACTCTCAAGCCCACTGCTGCCTTTGGACAAATAACGCATCTCAGGCTTTCCCACCTGAGTCTTACCTTTCTCACATGAAAAAGTGAGCATGAAAACAGCAACTGTGTGTCTTCACTATGTTTTCCAAGAGTGATACAAAAGTGCTCATAGGCACTAAGGGTCTACACAAAGGTCAGGTGTGATTGTTATAAAGGAGGAAGGAGAACACAGTCCACACGAGGGAACGGGTAAGAAATAATGAAGCAGAGTTTTCACAGGGCCTGTCCTGAGAGCATCCCTACTTCTGACATGGACGTGGCATCAAGAGTCCACGTTTTCTCTGCATCTCTGGGCTTTGTGCATATGTGGCCACTTGTCCCAGCCACAGTGACAGGCGCACCTCTCTGAGATACATAACATTGATATTAGAATAGAGAAATTTGTGTCACATACAGATGACCCAATAAGCCAGAAAGAAAGAGAGAAAGTGTGAAAGAAAAGGGAAGGAAAGGAGAGAGAAAGTCTTTAGTTCCATTAGGTAATAGATTATAATCATGATGGTAATAGATGGTATGGATATGAAAACTTTAAGGAAAAGTTGGATACACTATGGATGATGCTGATGGGGAAGGCATTAGAGTGAGAATGTAGACATCAAGAGTTCATCTATTTCAAAAAATCTTTATGTATGTATGTATTTATTTATTTATTTTAAAGGTTTTATTTATTTTTTTGAGAAAGAGAAAGTAAGAGAGAACATGAGCAGGGTAAGAGGGAGAGAGAGTAGACTCCCCGCTGAGCATCGAACCCAGTGTGAGGCTCCATCCCAGGACCCTGAGCCGAAGGCAAGCACTTAACTGACTGAGCCACCCAGGCGCTCCCATCTCTCTTTTTTAAAAGGCTTAGAAAAATACCTATAGCACAAATTGGGTGAAATCATTATCTGCGGTGATGAGGGCAAAGGGAAGAAACTAAGCCAGGGAAGGTGAGCATGCAGAAATGCACACGTGTCAGTGACGTGGGGGGAGGTGACACTATATGGTGCTCTGAGCCTCTGAGCAGCCAAAGCAAAGATGCATGAATGGTTCATAGTGTGATGAGATGAGACACACAGCAAATAAACAGCCAGGCAGGTGGAGCATGTCTTCTTCTGCAATTTATATACCAGTGGGATGTTTCCTATGGGTCCTCAACAGTGCTATGCGTAAAATTATGGAGATCTACACATTAAGTAGCTTAAGCTTGGGGAGGGTAGTTTTTCACACCCATCCATGTGGTTCTGTTAAGAAATAAAAGCCACATGGTCCACGTTCACAGCCCTCTAGCGGTGCCTGGATTCAAGCAGAACCTGAAAGCCATAGGTTCCCCAGTATTTCAGGAAAGTGAATCAAGGGGTCACTCCCTGTCTCTCTTTGCCTGGTGGATGAGAAGTTGGGAGAAGAGGTAAACCCTAACTGCTCAACATGGAGCCAGAGGACGTAGGGCTCAAAGGCTCTGACGACCCCAGAGCCTGACCCACAGTTACAAGGGTGCTCTACCCCTGCAGCCATGTCTCTCCACGGGGTCGTACTCCACAGGTACCGCTCGAAGACGGGCATGGAGACTGACTGCAAGCTGGTTTCCGGCACAAAATGAGGACAGGCAAAACAAAGAGGAAGCTCGTACAGCTGAAAAACTAGCGCTCCTTTCTGCACTCTTCCATGATCCACTGGCTCGCTGGGTATTGTAGCTGATTAACACTTCATTCATCTCTTTCGCAACGATGTGCTGAATGCACTTTGTCCTGGGGACCGTGCTAAGTGCTTGGTTATGAAATCATCCCTAACCTCGTGGAGCTTTTTCAGTCACAAGGAAACTCGACACGGTGTGTAATCCTAACAGGTCTGGAAGCACAAGAGGGGTAGGGAAGTTCTCCCAGGGTGAAACCACTGAAGGTGAGCCTCAAGGGATGAGTGTGGGCTCCAGCAAAGGCAGCAGTGAAACAAGAGGGCAGAGAGGGTGGCAGGAGGCAGGAGGGAGAGCACTGACTTCATGCAGCAAACAGAATGTATTGGCGGGAAGAGATGGGGCAAGAAGGGGGTGGTGGGATTCAGGAATGGAAAAGAAGATGAAGAACATAAGAAGGGATACAGAGAACAGGATAATCGACACAGCAGAAAGGAGCGGTTTAAAATACCTTATTAAAAGATAAACCATCTCAGATTCTGCATATACAGAAAAGTAAACTCCAACCATATGTCATGAAGTCTAAAAATAGATCAATGGAAACCACATCCTTGGGAAAACGGGCAGAAGAAGGCAGGAGGGAGGATGGGAGGAGAAGGAAGGGAATGGCATAAATGATTCAGCCTAGGAGAATTCAAGGTACACAAAAAGAAAGCAGTTCTTAAAAAATGGGACTATCACAGGGATATAAAATGTTGTAAACATTCCAAATGTCACAAACACTGGCTTGTTGCCTGTAGTCCTGCCCAATGACAGCGGCCTGGCGTGCAGCTCTTGGTAAGCAACCCCAACCCGGTCAGACATCAGGTGCGATGCTTTGGCTTTGGTTTTGTTGCTAGTGTGACTGACTGATGGTGGCCGTCCGGCTTCAGGGAGCTCCGTACAGCGCCCACCCATGTTCGCTGGAGGGTCAGCTAGGGCCAGGGCAAGTGAAGACGTTGTCATGAAAAAACATAATGGAGTCAAAGTCTTCATTAGGCTTTTAAACCGTAGGACTTAAGAATGTTCTGGAACAGTGCCTGGGTGGCCCATCTGGTTGAACGTCCAACTCTTGATTTCAGTGCAAGTCATGATCTCGGGGTTGTGGGATCGAGCCCTGTGTTGGGCTCTGTGCTCAGCGCAGGGTCTGCTTGAGATTCTCCCTTTCCCTCCCTTCCGTGTGCAGTCTCGCTAAATAAGTAAATAAATTAATTAAACTAAAAAAAAAAAAAAGGAAATGTTCTGGAGACTCCAGTGGGGAGCAGTGCTGGTTGTTTTGAGAGGCAATGTGCCCTTCTGTGCAGGGCCTTTTAGGGACCTCTTGACCACTGTGGGCATATCCCACAGACTTCCCGGGGATCACACCGGCACAGGGAGAGGGTTTCTATCAGGAAGACACAAGTTGAGATGATTCACTCGGGGGGAAGAGAGGCGACACCAGTGACGGGGAGCATGACAGTGACTCCGTTGTAAAGGGTGAAAATCAGGCACCGTGTGGGTAGGATCAGTGTGCGACTGCATTCCAGCTGGGCACACGCACACGCTCATCTCCGAAGGGAGCAGCGCTTGGGCTGGTCCAGGTGCTGTGCAGGTTTTCCCTGCAGGAAGAGGGGGTCCTGTGGGGCGGACGGTGACCAAGCAGGCCAGGCAATTCAATGAAGGTGGATGACCATCACTGCGTGAGATCCACCTGGCGGTAGAAAGGAAGAGCAGCCAACACACCTAGGACAGCCCGTGTCCTCCCCCCATGCATTGCGGGGTGGTGGGGGAGATCGGGCTCCAGCCTCTTGCTGTGCCGCAGGCAGAGTGCAGAGCAGGAATCCGCTCACCTTCGCAGGTGACGTGGGGGATTCTGCTGGTTCTATCCAGTGCCACTTACACACCATATAAGGATTTCTGGCTGGGAATCCCAAGGAGGACAGGCCTGATGGGAGCGCACTTCCAGGGGCAGGGATCGAGACACACAAGGGTTCCCCAGCCCTGCTCGGAGATGTGGGCCAGCTCTCTGCACCCAGTGAGGCAGCTCCAAAGGGATCCACAAAGCTCTCTCTTTCCCTGCCCTGATGGAAAGCTCTTCTGTGGCTTCCCAATGACCCTAAAATTAATGAGGTAGATAAGAAGGTTTCACAGAATCAGCTGGAGGACCAGTGTGAAGAATGGGGGTGACCCTGGGTCTCTGCACTTGCCGAGTGTCTAGGTGGCTTGGAGGCCTGGAGACCATGCTTGACCCTCCTGTCTTTCCCAGGCCTTCTGTCGTCTTAGCCCCTGCTCTGGCTTACAGCCTCCGTCACTGGATTTTGACGGTCCTTCTCGCCTCAGGGACTTGGCAAACTCTGTTCCCTCCCAGCGGGATGACCTCGGCATCTGCTGCGCCCCGTTGTTGAGAACTGTAGTCACCTTTTAAGACAGCTCATCCGTCTGCACCCCGGGCGGCTGTCCTGACCAGTCTGCCCTGGACCCAGTGCTAAGAAGCTGACATGCCCTCCGGCTGTTGTTACAACCTACTTACACGCAAGGCGGGGATCACCGTGAGGCAGGTATTGATTTTACTTCCTGTTCGATTCCCCATATCTGGCTTAGGACTCTATATACTAGGCATGCAGAAACCTGTTAAATAAATTTAAAAATGCAATATGGGCCTCGCTATCCCTTGAGGACTTCCTAGCCTCCTGCTGTGGGTTGAATGATGTTCCCCGGAAAGACGTGTTGAAATTCTAACCCCGAGCACCTGTGCATGAGACCTTATCTATGTAGGGTTGTTGCAGATATAATCTAGTGAAGAGGAGATAGTGGAGGGCAGGTGCTGACCCAGTATGGCCGGTGTCGTGTGGGCAGGGGACGCACCATGTGAGGACAGACCCACAGGGACAAGATCACGAGGACACAGAGCAGCCGATGGAGGGACGCAGTTATAATCCGGGGAATGGTGAGGCTGGGAAACACCACCATCATCCTGGGAGGCAAGGAAGGATTCTAGGCCAGGCCTCAAAGAGAGCACGCTCTGCGGACATGTGACCAGGGACTTCTGCCCCCACAACCACGAGAGGTGAGATTTCTGCCGTTCCAGCCGCTGGGTTTGTGGCGCATAGTCGCGGCAGCCCGAAGGGACTGGTATAGGTCCCCGCGTGTGCAAGGAGCCCCTCCCAACCGGAGTCTCAGCAAACGTGCCTCCGAATCACACGCTATCATTTGAACCACAAGTGCAAAAGTGACACTGATTTTCTCATGTTTAAAAATGCTTACAGAGACGTCGGGACTGCAAACATTTCAGTTCCTTCAAAGCATTCCCGTTGGTGAGGAGAGAAAAGACATTGCAGCTTCAGATTTCATAGAAAGTTTTCACTTCTAAATGCCATCCACTGTACAAAGAAAGAGGACATTTAAGTGTTAATGTATGTTCTGAAATCAGTCACTTATTAACAAGAATGCCCTTGGAAAAGGGATTTAACACGGCTGTGCCCCCATTTTATCTCACATAAGCGGAAATAATCAAGCCTATTTATAGTTTATTAGCATCCAGTGAGATAATATGGGAACAACTCTTAGAAGAGCGCCCAACATATATTAAATGCACTCCTATTTTATCATTAATTATGTTGCTAAGTGCCTTACTCCAGAATCTAGTTCGAAATTCCTCTTTTCTCCTCCGATTTTGTGTTTTGATGTTTTCATCCTGTAATTGAGTTCTCTCCTGACAGTCTCTGCTGGAGCCCCGGGTGACCGTTCGCTCGTGTTGTGGCCACTCCCCTTCTGTACCCTGTTTAATCAGTAACTTCCAGGGGCCATACACTTCCCCCAAGAAAGGCAATTTATTTATTTAAAGATTTTCTGGATTTATTTGAGAAAGAGAGAACGTGTACGAGCAGGGGGAGGGGCAGAAGGGGAAGTAGACGCGTCGCTGAGCCGAGAGCTGAGAGCCCAGTGCCAGGCTGGACCCCAGACCATGACCTGGGCCAAAGGCGGATGCTTCACTAGCATCAACCCAGGCGCCCCTAGACAGGCAATTTATATAAATACTTAAAACATACAACTAGAAAAAATTCGTCCTGGTTCTTTCCAGACCAGGAGGGAGAAGAGTAAGGAGGGTCCAGTGATAACGACGGGACGGGGTGCCGGGATTCCCAACAAGGCCTGGGGCTCGGAGGACCTGCACACCCACCTCGAGGGGTCTGGAGAGCCCCTGGGGGTCCTTCCATCACAAGCCTTCGAAGCCGGCGCCTTCCGGGGGCTCTGGCCGCAGCCCTCTGGGAATCTGTGCTCCCCACACCCACCTCCACCGGGCAGACACCCGGGCCTCCCGGGACCAGATTCCCACACGTCGAGTGCAGGCTGAAACACAGCCGAAGAGGGGAAAGCCAGGCAGTTTTGATCTAGACTGGGGTGTAAAGTACTCAGTAATGTGAAGCACTGATTTTTTTCAGTTCCTTCTCGAGTATAATAACCTCCTGAATATTCATATGTAACCTTTTCTAGCTCTGTGTTCCGTGCTTATTCATGCACCGGGAGTGGGTGCTGGTGACTCACGGGGCCTGTTCCGGGCTCTGATGTTCCTCTCCAAGCCCCCACCCCACGCTTATCTCGCTGTCAGTTCTCCACGGAAGGCTTTGTTTGTTGGTGTAGATGATGTTGTTGCTATGTTATTTCTCTAGCACTTTGAAGAGACAAGCATCCCCCCTCCCCGCAGCCCAGCCCCGGACCAGCTCATCAGAGCCTTCTGTGCCTTCCTCTACCCTGTTCGCCACATTGCTCTCCTAGTCCCTGAGGAGCAGCAGGTGGCCCTAGTTCTCGCAGCCGGCTGTCTCTGCCATGGCTTGCAGTGACAGAACGACAGCCTCTCTCGCCCCATGACAATCCACGTCCCAATCCACGGAACCCAGGAATGGGTGACACCATGGGAACAGTCCTGGATCTTCAGGTGGTGAGACGGCTTTGGACTATCTGAATGGGCCCGCTCTCATCCCAGGGGCCCTTAGGAGGGAAGGAGGGAGGCAGGGGTCCAATGTGGGCCACCCCCACCAGGCACTGCTGGCTTTCAAGGAGAAGGAGGAGGCATGAACCAAGAAGCATGGAGCTTCTAGAAGCTGGGAAGCCAAGGGAAGGAATTCTCCTTGGAGCCTCCGGAAGGACCCAGCGTTGCCCGCGGCCCAGGGGTAGCCTAGTGAGATCCACTTGGGTCTTTTGACCTCTGCAAGTGATCTGTGGGACCGCTGGGGTTTTCTAAACTCCAGAGTCTGGGGCAGCCTGCGGTCGCAGCCCCAGCGCACGGGCGTCCCCTCACCATGTTGAGAGGCTGCATCCCTCAGTGGGCTCTTCCTTACGGTGGGTGAAATGGACAGCGGTGTCGGGGTGCCGTTTATCGTGCAGAGCAGGACACTGTCTGGGGAGCAAAAGGCAGCGGCATGAAGAAGGACAGGGAAACAACACGCGTGACGGAGAATATGCAGCCCCCGCGGGGAGGTGCCGCTCCACTCGGAGTCCGCGAGACCAACACTCCCGCCTCTGTCACACACTGTGGCTGCGCTTTGCGGGTTTGGTTCTCAGCTGTGCCACACTGTGCCGGAAGGAAGCCACGTGCCGAGAAGCCGCCAGTGTGTGGAGGTGGCCCCCCTTCCTGCCAAGCCATCCCTCCCCACGACTGCCACAGATGCTTCTGCTCCTAAGACCACATTTCATCTTCCCCTCCTGTCTTCTCTTTCTGAGACATTTGTACAAGTGCTCAACAAGGAGCTGACATTCCCCTCGGGGCAGAGGTGGGCAGAGGTGGGCAGAGGTGGGCAGAGAAGCTGAGAAGGAAAGCCGACAATCTGGGGGAGGAGGAGGGGGCAACATTTCCACGATTCCAGGTCCGCACTCTTTCATCACTCATAACCTCCTGGCCCGTGATTTGAGAATTCTACATTCTCTCTTTCCTTTTTTCTGTTCAGATCAATAATTTAAACTGGAAAATAAAGCATCAATAGATGCCTTAGAAGAAAAGAAGGATAATTAAATAGAGACACTGACTGCCTCTGAATCCACTCTGGGTCATAACAAGAAAGTAAGAGACTCGAGGGAACTGCGAGCTCACCAGGGCTGAGAAATCCCCGGGATGCGGAAGCTGATTGTGTGCCCTTTGAATGTGTGTTCACAGAAGAGTGTAACAAGGCATCTGACGACCCGGCATCCAGGGGGAGAAAGAACAGAGACTGAATAATTTTTGTGGGGAGCGTAGAATTAATGGATGATACAGAGGTTAGTTTAAAATAAGAGTGATTGCAAGGACGTAGAGAAAGGGGAACCCTCCTATGCTGGGAGCTCAGACTGTTGTAGTCACCCTGGGAACTGGTAGGGAAGGCCCTCCGAAACTTAAGAGTAGAACTACCCCATGACCCAGCGATTGCACTCCGGGGTATTTATCCAAAGATACAAGAACACTAATTCAAGGGCTCCTGGGTGGCTCGGTTTGTTAAGCATCTGCCTTCAGCTCAGGCCATGATCTCAGGGTCCTGGGATCGAGCCCCATGTGGGGTTCCCTGCTCATCAGGGAGTCTGCTTCTCCTTCTTCTTCTGCCCCTCCCCACCACTCAGGCTTTCCCTCTCTCTCTCAAATAAATACATACAATCTTCTTCTTCTTCTTC
>PITA01017398.1:0-43481 GCA_004023965.1 Spilogale gracilis | reverse complement strand
GAAGAACTGGAGCACACACCCTCCGTAGGTAATAGACCTTGTTGGGCCCCATAGATTTACCAGCATCTGGGGGATAATGCTAGTTGCATAGCAGAGGTCCAGAAAGGACAAATTGGATAAGAAGAAATACATGGGAGTATGGAGCTGGGTGTCTCGGTAAGATACAAGAATGATGGTGGTGTTTCCTACCAGAGTCACAATATAGAAGATGAAGACCACCCCAGAGATGATGGGTTCTAATTGGGGCCGATCGGAAAACCCCAGGAGGATGAAATCTGTTGTGGAACTTCCATTGTTGGTGTCCATGGTTCCTTAGGATAATCTAGGAGACAAGATCGTGGTAATGAAAATAGCATCAGCCCTAGACAGAAATAAAAATCTCTGTAGTTTTCCATGAGTTTGCCAAATTCAATTTTTTGTGTGCTCTCTCCCATTTGGAACAGCTCTGTTAACACTTTCCCTGTGTTCATTGACCAAAGCCTCTCTGTGTTTACGCATAATGAGAGTGGTTTTAAAAATAATATGGTAAACCCAGTCACACGGATTTGTAAATCATTGGAAGGGTTTAATTATACCATGACACCTGTAGTTATGTGTGTTTTGGTTAAGTAATACATCCACAAAGTTAATGATACAATTTAAGATCCAGATATATTTTGAGGAATTGTTCCTTCTTGAACATGTGACATAAGCACCACTTGATCATGACAAATGTTTCCCTTTTCAAAGGAGTGGTGTTTGGGGTAAAAATTTAAATGATCCATTTTCCTGGAGTAAGATCTACCATTTGGTAGCAGGATCAGTTTCCACATTCATTTCCCAATGTGTTCATTCCAGCCATTATCATCACATCACCACCAATCTCCTCCTCTTGTTTTCCATCTTACTGAACATTGTAAACACACTGCTGTTAATGTGACAATGTTGGTGTTCCCTACTGTTTTGCCCCATTTTGTGCATTCATTTTCGTCCCAGGAAAACCCGTCTTTCTACTAATTTTCATTGCCATGTACAGAGGCCCTGTGTTTCTTGGAATACTGTTCATGACTTCCAATAAAGCATTTAAAACCCCTTATTGGTTTGTTTCAGAGTGAAAACCTGAACTAATTCCAGAAGCCTCTGGCTACCACATGCATGCAGCAATCACCTGTGTTAGCTCCTACTCACCTGGGCACTCAGCAAAAGTAGTAAGGTAGGTAACTCGATCAAAAAGCAGCTCATAAAACGGTCAGTGAGCTGTTTCTCCACGTATAATTCACCAACTGTCTGAGTCGATCCTCTGGTTGCTTTGGACTCTATAAGTAAAACCCCATTTCAATTCTAAAGGAGTACAGACAGGGGATATATATATATATATATATATATATATATATATATATATATATGTATTTCTCTATTTCCGAATTCTTATCATATCATTAAATAGATGGAAGTTTTAATGACTGAATTAGTTTACAAATATTTTTATGAATATAATTTATATTTACGTTTTTCTATAATTTCTGACCATCACCTACAGATTTAAGGTGCTTTATATTCATGTGTGTTTGGGGTTAAGGAAAAATAAATTTATTTGTTGCAGTTATAGTGAAATAAGGTAAATTGCCTACTGTATATCATTCTTACAAACAGTTCATGGGGCACCTGGGTGGCTCAGTTGGTTAAGCGACTGCCTTCGGCTCAGGTCATGATCCTGGAGACCGGGGATCGAGTCCCACATCGGGCTCCCTGCTTGGCGGGAAACCTGCTTCTCCCTCTCTCACTCCCCCTGCTTGTGTTCCCTCTCTGGCTGTGTTTCTCTCTGTCAAATAAATAAAATCTTAAAAAAAAAACAAAAAAACCCCAAAAACCAAATAGTTCAGTTAAAACATGAAAATGTTACAATCATGAAGAATTGGCTGTTATTACCAAGTAATATAGGTTAGGGATATGTTTTTTCTCAAAGTGGGAATTTTATTTAATTAATGGCTGTGAAGTTAGATGTCAGCTATGTTGAGCATAGAGCTTATGTACACAGATTCTGGACTCAGAGCTCGGTGTGCGATCCCAGCTTTGCTACCTGGAGGTAGTGTGTCCTTGGGCAGTTGTGCAGGTTTTTTAATACCAGCTTCTTTATATGTCCAGTGAAGATAATATTCCTGAAAAGGAGGTGGTGAGGTTTAGTATTTATGAAAACACTGGAAACTTTTTCATTCATATTTAATTATCAAAAGTAAAAATTGTATTCACCTTCATGTGTGGGACATAAGGAATAATGCAGAGGACAATAGAGTAAGGGATGGAACACCTAAAGGGAAGAAATCACGAAGGGAAACAAACCATATGAAACTCTTGACTCAGGGAAACAAATTGAGGGTTGAGGAAAGGGAGGTGGGTGTGGGGGGATGGTGTAACTGGGTGATGGGCATTAGGAAGGCATATGATGTGATGAGCACTGGGTGTTATATGCAAGTAATGGATCATTGAATATTATTTTTAAAACTAATGTACTATACCTTGGCTAATTGAATATAAATTTAAAATTTTTTAAATTATATTCACCTACCCACAAATTATTATTATTCTATTCATTCCTTATTCTCTTCATTTTTCACACTGGTGATTTCACTGTGATGGTCTAGAACTAAAGTTGGAATGGCTAAAATTTTACATTTGCATAAATTTTCAAATGCATGGACACTCATGTACACAAAAGTCTCCACAAGCATGATATGTACATACTGAACTGATAAACCGAGAGGCAAGAGAGGACAGAGGACTTAGCTCTCAACATGCCTTGATTACAAAATTCACTGGGCATCCTTTGGTCAAGTAAGATTGAGATAGTTTCGGAAATTAAAAAGCCATAGAATTTTAGAGTTGAAATAGACTCAGAAAGCATGATCCAGCCTTGTGTCCCACAAAGGAGGTCTTCCACAGAATGTTCACCCAATTTCTATTTTCAGAACTTCATAGCTGTCCTTTGGTGGAAGAGGAAGCTGTGGGGGTGGGGGTGGTGGCAGTAGAGGTGTCATGGGGGAGGTGACGGTGGTGGCCCTGGCTGTAGTAGCAGAGGAGGCTGTGGGGTGGTGGGCCGGGATATGGAAACCAAGGGGGTGGATACGGAGGTGGTGGCGGAGGCTATGATGGTTACAGTGAAGGAGGAGATTTTGGAGGTGACCATGGTGGGGGGGGACTATAATGATTTTGGAAATTATAGTGGACGACAGCAGTCAAATTATGGACCCAGGAAGGGGGGCAGTTTTGGTGGCAGTCCCTCTGATGGTGTGTCGATGTGGTGGTGGAAATGGTGGATATTGTAACAGGAGGTTCTAAAATTTTTTTCAGAAGAAAAAGTCTACTGTTCTTATTAGGAGAGAGAGTGAGGAGTTGTTGGGAAAGTACAGGTTACTTTGAGACAGTTGTCCCAAACGCATTAGAGGAACTGTAAAAATCTCTACAGAAGGAACAATGATCCATAGTCAGAAAAGTTGCTGCAGCTTAATCAGGACACCCTTCTTGTTCAGTAGCAGAGGAGGCTGTGGGGTGGTGGGCCAAATGGTGGCTGTGAGAGCCACCATTTGCAAAAAGTTCAGCTACTGATTAATGCACTGTAGTGTTAATTAGATGTACATTCCTGAGGTCTTTTATCTGTTGTAGCTTTTCCTTTTTCTTTTTCTTTTCATTGCTTCAGATATATCGCCATGTAAATTGTGGTGCTGGTACCAGGAATAAGAATTTTAAGGAATTTTTAACTTAAAAAAATGACTTTGGTTATGAGTTCAGAAGTGAGCACAGTACTTTAGGTTTGCTAGACACTGAAGAAGCTAGTGAACATCCATGACACATGCACAGTTTCTAAAATGTATGTTAGTTTATCAGGTGGAAAACATTACCAGGTCAGTTTATGCTTTGGATTCTATAAGAAACCAGGTATCCTTTTCAGAAGTGTCAGGCCTGGAACTATACTTCATGTAATTTAACATTATGAAACCAAATATAGGAATTCTCATTCTGTGGTTGTGAACATTTCCCATATTGGTTTTAGCCTTGGGTCAACTTTTCGCTATTATTGTTTTAATTTGAAGGTGAACGTGACATTAGAAATGAGAGAGCGGGTGTTGGCGGGATCGGTGAGCCTGGTGGTGGGTATTAAGGAGGACACGTATTGCGTAGAACACTGGGTGTGGTGCATAAACAATGAAACTTGGAACAAATAAACTTGGAACAAACTTGGAAAAAATAAAATAAATTATTAAAAAATAAAAATGAGAGAGCACAAGTTGAAGAAATATGTTAAAAAAGAGGTGTTCAATGTTTTCAATGAAATAGGTTTTTCATTTTTTATAGTATGGACTCCATTTTCTAATAATGTAACATGAATTTACAAATTACTTTGTTCCTTGAAATGTAAGACAAATGAAGCAAACATATTTAAATATAATTTGTGCAAAATGACATGGAGAGAAAATGAGAAAGAAAATTAGAACATATTTACGTTTCAGGAGGGAAGAATTCACAGCTCTTGTGTTCGTATGTAGTCCAAAGATACCCATGTTCCCATGAAGATGAGCCTTCATTTCACCCATAGTCAGGATTCTTCTTTGGCAAGTTACTGAGTCCATGAAATACTGATTATTCCCCCTTTCTTGTACTAACACCACAATCACATTTGCATTGAAATGCAACAGCTGAACTAAGGTTTGGTGAAGTCTCTATTTAATGTGGATGCTGGAGGAAAATTAGACATGGGACTGGTAGAAAAATGGGTGAATTTGGTTTGTTAAATGTATTTTTGATGGGATATTTCAGAGAGACACCTTTTCATGTAGGTGAGTCTCTGCCCAATTAAACTAGGGGAACCCTCTGCTGGTCCTTGCGTGCTCCAAGTAGTGTTTATGTAGGACTCTAAAGGCTAGTAGGTTAACATGGTGTAGACCATGGGGACTGGTGCACCACAGAGGTGATTAACAAATCTTAGACTATTGTCAGAGGGTTATCCAAACAACTATTTTAGGAAAGCTTCCCATAAGGCATGTTTCATTTTGTCTTTGTCTTCTTTTTTCTTTTTAGATATCCTCCATGGGAATTAATTTCAGAGATGAACTTATTTATTTTTTTATTGTGTTATGTTAGTCACCATACAATACGTCATTAGTTTTTAATGCAGTGTTCCAAGATTCATTGTTTAGGAATCTCCACACTGTTTTCCAGTGTGGATGCACCAACTTGCATTCCCACCCACAGTGTAAGCGGGTTCCCCTTTCTTCACATCCTAACATTTGTTGTTTCCTGCCTTGTTAATTTTTGCCATTCTAACTGGTGTAATGTGGTATTGCAAAGTGTTTTTTTATATTGTGTTATGTCAGTCACCATACAATATACATCATTAACTTTTGATGTAGTGTTCCAAGATTCATTGTTTATGCACCACACCCAGTGTTCCACGCAATACGTGTCCTCCTTAATACCCACCACCAGGCTCACCCATCCCCCAAACCTCCTCCCCACTAAAGCCCTAAGTTTGTTTCTCGGGGTCCATAGTCTCTCATGGTTTGTCTCTCCCTCTGATTCCCCCCCCCACTTTTCCTTTCCTTCACCTAATGTCCTCCATGTTATTCCTTATGTTTCACAAGTAAGTGAAACTATATGATAATTGACTTTCTCTGCTTGGCTTATTTCACTCACCATAATCTCCTCCAGTCTCATCCATGTTAATACAAAATTGGCTCTTCATTTTTTCTGATGACTGAGTAGTATTCCATTGTATATATGGACCACATCTTCTTTATCCATTGTCTGTTGAAGGGCATCTTGGCTCTTTCCACAGTTTGGCTATGGTGAACATTGCTGCTATGAACATTGGGGTACATATGGCCCTTTTTTTCACTACATCTGTATCTTTGGGATAAATACCCAGGAGTGCAATTGCAGGGTCATAGGGTAGCTCTATTTTTAATTTTTTAAGGAATCTCCACACTGTTTTCCAAAGTAGCTATACCAGTTTCCATTCCCACCAACAGTGTAAGAGGGTTCCCCTTTCTCCACATCCTCTCCAATATTTTTTGTTTCTTGCCTTGTTAATTTTTGCCATTCTGATTGGTGTAAGGTGGAGTTTGAGAAGTTCTTTTTAGATCTTCTACAGCTCTTTGTCTGTAGTGTTATTTGCAAATATCCTCTCCCATTCCATGAGTTGCCTCTTAGATCTGTCGAATGTTTCCCTTGCTGTGCAGAAGCTTTTTTATCTTGATGAACTCTCAAAAGTTCATTTTTGCTTTTGTTTCCCATGCCTTTGGAGACGTACCATGAAAGAAGTTGCTGTGGCCGATATCCAAGAGGTTACTGCCTATGCTCTCCTCTGGGATTTTGATGGAGTCCTGTCTCACATTGACGGCTTTCATGTATTTTGAGTTTATCTAAGTGTATTAGAGAATACACTATTAAGAGAATAGTCAAGTTTCATTCTTCTGTATATAGCTGTCCAATTTTCCCAGCACCATTTATTAAGGAGAATGTCTTTTTTCCACTGGATATTTTTTTCCTGCTTTGTCAAAGTTTATTTGACCTTAGAGTTGAGGGCCCATAACTAGGCTCTCTACTCTGTTCCACTGGTCTGTGTCTATTTTTGTCCCAGTACCATGCTGTCTTGGTGATCACAGCTTTGTAGTAAAGCTTTAAATGAGGCATTATGATGCCCCCAGCTCTGTTTTTCTTTTTCAACATTTCCTTAGCAATTCAGGGTCTTTTCTAGTTCCATACAATTATTTTAAAGATTTTATTTATTTATTTGACAGAGAGAAACACAGCCAGAGAGGGAACACAAGCAGGAGGAGTGAGAGAGGGAGAAGCAGGCTTCCTGCCGAGCAGGGAGCCTGATGTGGGACTCAATCCTGGGACTCCAAAATCATGACCTGAGCAAAGGCAGATGCTTAACAACTGAGCCACTCAGGCACCCCAAGTTTCTATACAAATTTTAGGATTGTTTGCTCCAGCACTTTGAAAAGTGCTGCTAGTATTTTGATCGGAATGGCATTGAAAGTATAGATTGCTCTGAGCAGCATAGACATTTTAAGAATGTTTATTCTTCCGATCCATGAGCATGGAATGTTTTTCCATCTTTTTGTGTCTTCTTCAATTTCTTTCCATGAATGTTCTGTAGTTCCTTGAATATAGATCCTTTACCTCTTTGGTTAGGTTTATTCCAAGGTTATCTGTGGACTCCAAGAAACAAACTGAAGGCTTTAATTTTTTTTTAATTTTATTTGTTTATTTGACATACAGAAACACAGCCAGAAAGAGAACACAAGGAGGAGGAGGGAGGGAGGGAGAAGCAGGCTTCCCGTCGAGCAGGAAACCTGATGTGGGGCTTGATCCTGCCCCAGGATCATGACCCAAGCCAAAGGCAGATACTTGATGACTGAGCCACCCAGGCACCCCCAAACTGAAGGTTTTTTTGGGGGGGATTGGTTAGCTAGCCCGTGATGGATATTAAGGAGGGCATGTATTACATGGAGCACTGAGTGTTATATATAAATAATGAATCTTGGAATACTTTATGATAAACAAATGATGTACTGTATGCCATTAGTCAAAAACTAATGACTAACATAACACAATAAAAATAATAATTAAAAAATAACCAATGGTAAAAAGAGAGTCTCATCAATAAATGGTGCTGGAAAAATTGGACAGCCACATGTAGAAGAATGAAACTGCACCATTCTCTTACACCATACACAAAGATAAACTCTAAATGGATGAGAGACCTCAATGTGAGACAGGAATCTATCAAAATCCTAGAGGAGAATAAGCAGTAACCTCTTGGACATCAAACACAGCAACTTCTTTCAAGACACATCTCCAAAGGCAAGGGAGACAAAAGCAAAAATGAACTTTTGGGATTTCATCAGGATAAAAAGCTTCTGCACATCCAATGAAAGAGAAAATGAGAGGCAATCCACAGAATGGGAGACGATATTTGCAAATGACATTACAGATAAAGAACTGATATCCTGGGCTTCCTGGGTAGCTCAGTGGTTAAGCATCTGCCTTTGGCTCAGATAATGATCCTGGTGTCCTGGGATTGAGCCCTGCTTCGGGCTCCCTGCTCCACCGGGAGCCTGGTTCTCCCTCTCTTACTCCCCCTGCTTGTGTCCCCTCTCTAGCTGTTTTTCTTTCTGTCAAATAAATAAATAACATCTTTTTTTAAAAGGCTGATATCCAAGATCTATAAAGAATTTCTCAAACTAACAACCCAAAAACAAATAATCCAGTCAAGAAATGGGCAGAAGACATGGACAGACACTTCGCCAAAGAAGACCTATAAATGGCTAACAGACACATGAAAAAATGTTCAACATCACTTGTCAGAGAAGTGAAATCAAAACCACAGAAGACACCACCTCACACCAGTTAGAATGGCAAAAATTAACAAGGCAGGAGACAACAAATGTTGGCATGGATGTGGAGAAAGCACAACCCTCTGACACTGTTGGTGAGAATGAAAACTGGCGCAGCCACTCTGGAAGACAGTATGGAAGCCCCTCAAGAAGTTCCAAATACAGCTACCCTGTGACCCAGCAATTGCACGACGGGAATCCACCTGAAAGACGCAGACGCAGTGAAAAGAAGGAGCACATGCAGGAGTGTGTTCTCGCATGTTCTAGATGGAGGAGGCCGGGCTCCTGGGCTCCGTGAGAATCTGTGGCCCGGGAAGCTCTTTCCCGACCTGAAATGGGCCTGGGTTTTGCACCGGTCACTGAAACACAACGCAACTCTCTGTTTTAGATGTTCATAGCGGCAATGTCCATACTAGCCAGACTATGGAATGATCCAAAATGCCCTTCCACAGATATGGTCCATATACACAGTGAACTATTAGTCATCAGAAAGGATGAATACCTACCATTTCTATCAATGTGGACAGAACCCGACAGTATTATGGTAAGTGAAATAAGTCGATCAGAGAAGGACCATTTTCATATGGTTTTACTCATATGTGCAATATAAGAAATAGCACAGAACATCAAATGGCAAGGGAAGGGAAACTAAACTGGAAGAAATCAGAGAGGGACAAAAACCATTAGAGACTCTTGACTCTTGTAAACAAAGTGCCGGTCGCAGAAAGGGAGGTGGTTGAGGGATTTGGTGCCCGCTTGATGGGCATTTAAGAAGTGCACATGATGTGATGAGTATATCTGGTGATGAGTATATCAGTCAGTGTCATATGCAACAGATGAATCTCTGAACACTACTTCAGAGACCAATGACATGCTATATGTTCCCTCATAAAATTTAAATTAAAAAAAATAATAGCAAATGCGGAAGCATTGCAGTTTGGACTTCAAATTATATTACTGTAGTCATTGAGACAGTGTAGTACTGGCACAAAAAAGAGACACACAGGTAAGTGGAACAGAACCGAAAACCCAGAAATGGACTGATAACTGTATGATAATCTAATCTTCAACAATGCAGGGATGAATATCCAATGGGGGAAAAAACAGTCTCTTCAACAATTGGTGTTGGCAAAGCAAGACAGCATCACTCAGAAAAAAGAAACTGGACCGCATTCTTATACCATGCACAAAAATAAATTCAAAAAGGTTAAAAGACCTAAGTGTGAGACAGGAAACCATCAAAATCCTAGAGGAGGACACAGGCAGTAACCACTTTTTCATTAGCTATAGCAACTTTTTCCTAGATATTTTTCCTGAGGGAAGGGAAACCAAAGCAAAAATAAACTATTGGAACTTTGTCAAGATAAGAATCTCTGCACAATAAAGGAAGCAATCAAGAAAACAAAAAGTCAACCTATGGAATGGGAGAAGATCTTTGCAAATGATGTATCTGTTAAGGTGTAGTATCCAAAATCTATTAAAAAAATAGGAAAATCAACACCCCCAAAACAAATATTTCAGCTAAGAAACGGGCAGAAGACATGAACAGATATCTCTTCAAAGAGGACATACAAGGGGCCAACATGAAAAGATGGTCAATGTCACTGATCATCAGAGAAATACAAAGCAAAACCACAATGAGATACTATCCCACACCTGTCATAATTTCTAAAATTAACATCTCAGGAAACAATTGATGTTGGTGAGGATGTAGAGAAAGGGGAACTCTCTAACACTGTCCGTGGAAATGTGAACGTGGAAATGCAGCAACTCTGGAGAACGGATGGGAGATTCTTCGAAAAGTTAAAAATAGAGCTGCCCCAATTGCACTAGGAGAAATTTACTTAAAGGATACAACTGTATTGATTCAAAGGGATACAGACACTGTGAGCTTTATAGTAGCATTATCAACAAGGGCTGTAGTATGAAAAGAGTCCAAATGTTCATCAGTTGATGAACAGATCAAGATGTGGCATATATATAAAATGGGATTTTACTCAGCCATAAAAAGGAATGAAATTGTGCCATTTGCAGTGATGTGGATGGAGCTACAGTATTATACTAAGCAAAAAAGTCACAGAAATACAAATACCATAGGATTTCATTCACATGTGAAATTTAAGGAAAAAACATGAACACGGGGGGGAAAGAGGCAGATCAAGACAAAAGACAGACTCTTTTTTTTAAACTAACATGCATTTATTATTTAATTTTGTTGATGATTATTACAGGTGAAGTCAGGTGGTTTCTCTACTCCAGGTCTATAAGACTGAAATCCAGATATTCCTGCCTGAGCTCTTATCTGTGGGTTTTATTAACATATACTGTAGTATTTGTTTCAGGGGTGCAGGTCTGTGATTCCTCAGTCTTACAATTCACTGTGCTCACCATAGCACATACCCTTCCCAGTGTCCATCACCCCACTACCCCGTCCCTCCCACTTCCCTTCCCTCCAGCAACCCTCAGTTTGTTTCCTGAGATTAAGAGTCTCTTATGGTTTGTCTCTCTCTCTGGTTTTGGCTTGTTTCATTTTTCCCTCCCTTCCCTTATGATCCTCTGTCTTGTTTCTCAGATTCCTCATATCAGTGAGATCATATGGTAATTGTCTTTCTCTGATTGACTTATTTTGCTTAGCATAATAGCCTCTAGTTCCATCCACATTGTTGCAAATAGTGCAATTTTGGGGGGTTTATGGCTGCATAATATTCCACTGTGTGTATATATACCCCATTTTCTTAATCCATTCATCTGTAGATGGACACCTGGGCTCCCTCCATAGTTTGGCTATTATGGACATTGCTGCCATAAACATTGGGAGGCATGCACCCCTTTGGATCACTACATTTGTATCTTTGGAGTAAATAGCCAGTAGCGTGATTGCTGGGTGAGAGGGTAGCTCTAGTTTCAACTTTTAGAGGAACCTCCATACTGTTTTCCAGAATGGCTACACCAGCTTGCATTCCCACCAACAGTGTAAGAGGGTTCCCCTTTGCCCACATCCTCGCCAACACCTGTTGTTTCCTGACTTGCTAATTTCAGCCATTCTGACTGGTGTGAGGTGGTATCTCACTGTGGTTTTGATTTGTATTTCCCTGAAGCTAAGTGATGTTGAACACTTTTTCATGTGTCTGTTGGCCACTTGGATGTCTTTTTTGCAAAAGTGTCTGTTCATATCTCCTGCCCATTTCTTGATTGGATTATTTGTTATTTGGGTGTTGAGTTTGATAAGTTCTTTACAGACTTTGGATGCTAACCCTTTATCTGATAGTACATTTGCAAATATCTTCTCCCATTCTGTTGGTTATGTTTTGGTTTTTTTGACTGTTTCCTTTGCTGTGCAAAAGCTTTTTATTTCGATGAAATCCCAATAGTTTATTTTTCTCTTTGCTTCCCTTGCCTTTGGCGATGTTTCTAGGAAGAAGTTGCTGCAGCTGAGGTCCAAGAGGTTGCTGCCTGTGTTCTTGTGAAGGATTTTGATCTATTCCTATCTCACATTGAGGTCTTTCACCATTTTGAGTCTATTTTTGTATGTAGTATAAGGAAATGGTCCAGTTTCATTCTTCTGCATGTGGCTGTCCAATTCTCCCAGTGCCATTTGTTGAAGAGGCTGTCTTTTTTTTATTGGACGTTCTTTCCTACCTTGTCAAAGATTAGTTGACCATAGAGTTGAGGGTCCATTTCTAGGCTCTCTATTCTGTTCCATTGGTCTATGGGTCTGTCTTTGTGCTAGTACTGTACTGTCTTAATGATTATAGCTTTGTAATAGAGCTTGAAGTCCAGAATTGTGAGGCTACCAGCTTTGGTTTTCTTTTCCTACATTCCTGTGGCTATTCGGGGTCTTTTCTGGTTCCATGAAAATTTTAGGATCATTTGTTCCATTTCTTTGAAAAAAGTTGATGTTATTTTGATAGGGATTGCATTAAATGTGTAGATTGCTCTAGGAAGTGTAGACACAAAAGACAGACTTAACTAGAGAGAACAAAGCAATGATTATCAGAGGGTATGTGTGTGGGAGATGGGTGAGATAGGTGATGGGGATGAAGAGGACACTTGTCTTGATGAGCTTGGAGTAATAAATGGAATTGTTGAATCACTGTATTGTGCACATGAAACTGTCATAACACTGTATGTTAACCATACTGGGATTAAAATTTTAAAAAACAAAAAAGAATACATCAGAAAATAAATATTATTATCAAAAAATTATTACATGTCATCTCAGTGGATATGTACGTATATCATCATTCCTCTGGACTGGTAGCCGTCCTGTACATACAACGTGCCCAGAGGTTATATCTGATTTTGACCAGCCTGGACTTTCGTCCCATTATAAAATAACTCCCAAAATTGCTTTCTTTCTCACTCTGAAGACCTATGTCATGAAGCATATTAACCACATCCACATTTTTCTGGCTACCTTTGTGAGAGCCTTGTGTCCTGACACAAGCAGACTCCTGAAAGTCCCCAAGATTCCAGTGACCATACTTTTCAAATTATGTTTATTGATGATTTTTTCAAGTTTGGTCCTTTTGTTCACTGCTATGACTTCTCAGAGAGGTCTCCTCTGAGCAGGGGCAACCCAACCTCACACTCCCCACCCTCCAGCACAGACCATCTGCCCCCTGCCTCACTTCCCTGAGCACGCATCAGTAGTCAAGCGTACTGCACTCGGTGCCTACTTGTTCATTGTCTGTCTTCCCCAAATGAAGGTAAGATCTGTGGAGGCAGGGACTTTTCTCTTTTGAATATTTTGTTCTTTGCTATGCCCCTTTTGTTCATCAAATATAGGTGCCCAGTATTTGTTGACTGATCATTCAGGTAGAGTAGTAAATAAGAGAGATAAGATATATTCTTTGGGACCTTATGTTTTAATTTGAGGAAGGTACATGTTATGGAATGATCTTTCTGTCTCCGTAAAATTCATGTGTTGACATTGTAACATCCACTGTGAAGGTGTTAGGAAGTACAGCTTCGTGGGCTGATCAGCTCATGAAGGCGCGCACTCCTTGTGAATGTGGTCCGTGCCTTCATAAAGACGGCCCAGAGAGCTCTCTTGTCTGGCTCCCTTATGAGGACTTGGTGAGAAGACGGCCATCTGCGAACCAGGAAGCCGACTTCACAAGGCACCAAATCGGCCAGTACCTCAATCCTGGCCTCTTCAGTCCTAGCACTTTCGTCATAGTCGCCCATAAGGACTCAGGCAATATTTTAGAAAAAAAATTTTTTTAATTTAAATTCCAGTTAACAGGCAGTGCAGTTAGTTCAGATGTACAATATCATCGTTCAGCGCTCCCATGCCTCACGCAGCGCTCATCACAACAAGGGCATTACTTTTTTTTCTTTTTTTTAGAAGATTTTATTTATTTATTGACATATAGAGAGATCACAGTAGGCAGAGAGGCAGGCAGAGAGAGAGGAGGAAGCAGGCTCCCTGTTGAGCAGAGAGCCCGATGCGGCCTCGATCCCAGGACCCTGAGATCAGGACCTGAGCCGAAGGCAGGGGCTTTACCCACTAAGCCCCCCAGGCTCCCAACAAGGGCATTACTTAATCCTTATCACCAATTTAACCCATCCCCACCACCTCCCCTCTGGTACCACCCATTTGTTTTCTGTGCTTAAGAGTCTGTTCTTGGGGTGCCCGGGTGGCTCAGTTTGTTAAGCTGACTGCCTCCTGCATCGGGCTCCCTGCTGGGCAAGAAGCCTGCTTCTCCCTCTCTCACTCCCCCTGCTTGTGTTCCCTCTCTGGCTGTGTTTCTCTCTGTCAAATAAATAAATAAAATTTTTAAATTTTTTAAATTTTTTTTAAAAAAGAGTCTGTTCTTTTGTCTCTCTTGTCTTTCTATGATTCTTTTTATCTTAAATTCCACATATGAGTGAAATTGTATCTTTCTTTGATGGACTTTGCATTAGATTTCAAATGGCCCCCACAAGTTGGGCTAAAACTAGTAAGAAAAACAATGGGCAAATAAAAAGGGGACAGAAAAACATCTTGATTTAGTCAAAGAGGTTCAAAAGACATTATATTATACATGTAAGGCAAAACCACCTGCTTCACAATCTAGGTTTGCTCATTCCTGGATAACCAGTGAGAAATTTTTCAAAAATTAAAGTAAATGGGAACTAGGGTAATCTAGGGAGGGAAACGAAACAACAGAGACTTTGGACACAAAAACAAACTGAGGGACTTGGAGGGAGGGGGTGGAGGGATGGGAGAGCCTGGTGGTGGGTACTGGGGGCACCTAAAGCGTGGAGCACTGGGTGTGGGGAATGGGGAATGAATCTTGGAACACTGGAAAAAAAAATTTAAGTAACAATAAAAAAAAATTAAGAACGCAGGTGATTTCTCTCACGTGTTCAGCATAGCAAATCTATGGACTGTAATCACAGAATAAGGTGTGAGGAAGAAATAAAATAATGTAATAAATTTTTTTATTCTAAAAAATAAATATAAATTCTTTTTTTAATATTAAAAAATAAAACCGTATAAATATATGAGGACTAAAAAAAGGAATAAGGTGTGAGGGACAAAGAAATCACTGTGTGGCAATGTAATAGGCTAGTATGCACCCCCCCACACACACACACGGTATACATTTTTGTTTTTCTTCTTATGAAATTCAATTACAACTTTTAAAGAAGTTTTTTTTAAAAAAACTAAAAAGGAGAGCTATGGAAAACTTAACTAAAAGGGAAAAGAAGAAAACACAAGATTGAAAATTGAGATTTTTAGTTAAAGGGAATATTTTCAAGTATTCATATGTGAAAATTTTGATAGATAAAAATATTCCATTGGCTGATATTATATTTTTATTATCATCATTATTAATAATGGTGTTTATGCAGGATATGTACACAAATGTACATATGTTCTTCCTGTATATAATCTTAAAAGAAGCAGCTGAAGGGGGAAAGTGTTTACCAGATATTTTGTCAGATACCAGTATGAGCGCTCCCAAAACTGACAAAAGTATGTTTACAACATACAGGCCCCGAATTGACAGCAATAGTAATAGTTAATACTATTTTGAATGCTTACTATATGCCAGCCAATATTGCAATATTTTGCATGTTACATTTATTTAGTCCTCTTACTAATCTATTAAGCTATGGCTTATTTACCATCTCCCTATTATAGACAAGAAACCTGAGGCACTGAAAAGTTAAGTAATTTTCGCAAGTTCACACAAGAACTAGAATCACCAGGACTTCAGCCCAAGACATCTGGCTGCTTTGACATCATACTGTACTGTATCTCAAATGTAGAGTACTATGCTTACTGTCATACAGAAGCAGGCACTTAAAACTGTCGTATTATTCAGAGATGAGAAGTCATTTAAAGATGTATGATGAGTCAGGTTGTGCTTATGGGTTTTATGTGGTACACAACTTCAGCTTATGATTGTAAAGCAACCCATAAACACCTTCAGATACGTACTTGTCTCAGGGTCTGGGTTACGATAGTGACCTCGGACACAACGAAACGGACTGTTAGATACTCAAGTACTGGAGTCACTTGTCATGGTCATTGAGACAAAGGCGCGTTAGGACTGAATGAAGATACAAATCTCTTGATCCTCAAGTTGTCATTTAGGGCTGTGCAGATTGAACACCTTCTCTTTCACATGTAACTGTTTTGACTTGACCATCAGATAACTATTATAGGTTCTTTAAATGGTATTTGCTTCAGCCAAATCATTTTCAAATCTAATATGTGCCTTTAATAGTATGAGTATCTTTTAGATTAATATATACTAGAATCTAGAGTTTGAAATGCACATTTAATTGTGCATTTCATTTGTAACATATTCACTACCTAGAGAAAAACTTCTGAATATACATTTCTTCCCAGCCCACCCCCACCGCCCACCTTATAGTTTTCCCTCACATTGGCATAACTTTGGTATCTATTACATGTGCCCTAGTGAAAGATCAGGATATGGTCTAATTGTTCAACCTTTTTATGAACTGATGGTTTCTATGACACTTTATGGACATCATTTGGTTGCAGGTCAGTGGTTTAGAACATCTTTCTTGAGGATCTGGGTTTTCAGGCAACGTTGGGAAATTTTGTTCAGTTCTTATACTGAATTAATTGTTGCTTTCATAAGGTGTCTCTGGGACTAAGATCTATTTGTAGGTTAATTTAAAGTCAGAACAAGTAATAAGAATCTGTGATAGGTTTCATCCCCTTTTTAAAAATTTTTTTGAATTTTTAATTTTTTAATATTTTATCTTATTTTTTCAGTGTTCCAAGATTCATTGTTTATGCCCCACGTCCAGTGCTCCATGCAGTACATGCCCTCAGTACCCCCCGCCAGGCTCGCCCATCCCCCCACCCCTCCTCATCCTCCTTATGTGAAGTCACATGTTCGAGAGGGAGGAGTCCTGTCCAGAGTCAGCCCCTTAACCACTCCAGGAGCAGCCGCAGCCCGAGATGCGGTGCCGGGAAGGCGTGAAGGAGCCAACGTCCCCTCACGCTGTGGGGTCCTCACTAGTCAAGGGCAGGGTATCAGGAGAAGTCTCTCTGCACCACAGTAATGTTAATCTCTCATATCTCTTGGAAAATAATGTGCCTGGCATGGTAACACAACTTGTGGGAGGTCAAAGGAAAAAAACCGTAAGACCTATATGGACTAATTCTTCTGGTTTTCTTTTGGGATTCTTAGATTTAAAAATATTATAAATATCTGTGGCAAAATTCTCTTTTTTATCTCTATTATGAAAGATTAAATGTATTTTCCATTATAAGAGGAAGACATGAAACTATTTCTTGATTTGTGATTTCAGACATTTTGACCGAGCAGAAATACAAGAGGGAAATGTAAGTCGAATTGCAAATGAAAGACTGAAAGACAGTATTTTAGTCATGAAGACTGTGCAGCTGGAGAGGGATCATATATTTCATTTGTCTGTGAATCTCATGATAAGCATGAAAAATTACTTGAAGACTGCCTATGTCAGGTTTTTAATAAGCTGAGGAAGGATATTTTTCCCTTCCTGAATTACTCTTTGAAGGCTATAGTGTTGATGGAAATAGCTAACCAATTAACAGCATGGCAATGGCTTTCATTTTAAAAGAATTTTCATTTTTGTTTTCATATAATTTTAACTGAAGTCTGCCTTTTTTAAATTTAATTTTATTTTTGCAGTGTTCCAAGATGAAGTCTGTCTTACTCAGAACTTAGGCATTATTGCACACACCAACTCGTCTGTCAAAAAATAAATAAGTATTAGGTGTTCGATGCAACTAATGAATAATCGAACACTGTGTCAAAAACTAATGGTGTACTGTATGTTGGATATAATAATAATAACAATTATAAAATAACATAATAATAATAATACAAATTTTAAGAAAAGGAGAGTAAAAACAAAACAACCAAACAAAAAATAAATAAGTATTGATCATGTATCCACCCCTGCGCTCAGACATTGCCTCCCTCTAACGGTGTGTGACAGTGTGGATGCATCAGAGTGATCTTTTCTTTTACCCAACTTGGTCAGCAGCAGAACCGAGGCTCAAACATGATCCTTGAAAAGCTAGTTCTGAGGAAATCACCAAATGACTCAAAACAACTACCATAGACAGTATGTTCATTTGGTCTTCTAAATGGTCCGCTTTTGAATCACAGCCACATTTTGAAGTAATTTCTCACAATGTCCAGGAAACATATTTGAAATGACATCACAAGCATAAAGCATAGCCTTTTGTACTGTATCTACACAGAGAAAGAGACAGTCGCCAGTTTGACACTGAACTGTTATTTTTCATTCATGGATTTTTGTCTTAATTATTTTTAATAGAAGCATTCTGGGTGTTCCTGTGGCTTCCGGTGGTAAGAAGTTATCATTTTATGCTCAGTGATAGAAAACTGTGGAGGACTGCTGACAGTCTGTTCACCTGTTACAAATCTAGGCCGTTGTGAAGTCTTCATGCACAACTGTAGGTGCTCTGCCTGTACCGCACTACTGGATGAGGCTGGGCTTATGGTTCTTCAGAATAGAAATGTCTGAAATTACTTTCCATCAGACTGAATGAATCTTATTTATTACTGTATAGATTTAACCGCAGAGCTTTTCCATTTGTCTGCCACCTTCTATCATCCCACCCAGGTGACTTCAGAAACCGCATAAATTCTTAAAGTAAACAAAATACTTTGAACTCTGAGAAACAAAATGAGGGTTTTGGAAGGAGAGGGTGGGGGGACAGGAGAGCCTGGTGGTGGGTACTGAGGGCACAGATTGCATGGAGCACTGGGTGTGGGGCATAAACAGTGAATGTTGGAACACTGAAAAAATAAAAGAAATTATTAAAACTTGCAAAAAAAAGTGAACAAAATACTTACCAAAAAAAATGCTAACTGACCACTTTAAGTGATTTTTCACCATTATTCATACTGTGATATTTGTCTTTTATTCAAAAATTATGTATAAATGCAGAGGGTAAGGCAGAGGATAGACGAGATGATAGGTACACAGGTAGATGGTTAGATAGATATTGGGGGGTACTTCAGGTGTCCTGGTTGAGTGAGGGGCACACTCTGTTAAACACATTTTTACTTAAAGAAAACATGATTCTAATGGTGAACATGGTTCACTTTTTTCATTTTTCAAGTTTTTATTTGAATCTCAGTCACTTAACATACGGTGTACTACTAGTTTCAGAGGTCCAGTTTAGTGATTCAAAATGTACACCACTGGGTGCTCATCCCAAGTGCTCCCTTTGATCCCCGTCACCTGTTCTCCCCATCCCCCTTCCCTCTAGTGACCATCAATTTGTTCTCTAGTTAACAGAGAGTTAACTAGAGAGTTCCCCCTGATGCCCCACTGTATTCATCTGTGTTGTTTCCTAAATGCTACGTGTGACTGAAATCATACGGTATTTGTCTTTCTCTGACGTATTTTGCTGAGCATAATACTACCTAGCTCCACCTATAACATTGCAAATAGCAAGATTCATTTCTTTTTATGGCTGAGTAATTTATATTATATATACTATATATATAATGTAATAGTATATTTGAAAATACTGTAATGCTCCTTTATGTATATAGATATGTGCCATATTTTCATTATCCATTCATCAACTGATGGACATTTGGGCTTTTTCCATAATTAGGTTATTGTTTTAAAAATATTTTTTTAAGATTTTATTTATTTGACAGAGAGAAACACAGCCAGAGAGGGAACACAAGCAGGGGGAGTGAGAGAGGGAGAAGCAGGCTTCCCGCCGAGCAGGGAGCCCGATGTGGACTCGATCTCAGGTCTCCAGTCACTCAACCAACTGAGCCCCCCAGGCGCCCCGTAATTAGGCTATTGTTGATCATGCTGCTATTAACATCAGGGTGCATGTATCTCTTCAAATTGGTATTTCTGTATCCTTTGGGTAAATACATCCTAGTTCAATTGCTGGATCCTAGAGTGGTTCTATTTTTAACTTTTTTTTATGTTATGTTCGTCACCATACAGTACATCACTCGTTTTTGATGCAGTGCTCCAAGATTCATTGTTTATGTGTAACACCCAGTGCTCCGTGCAGTACGTGCCCTCCGTAATACCCACCGCCAGGCTTTTGAGAAACCTCCACACTGTTTCCAGAGCGGCTGCACTAGTTTGCGTCCCACCAACAGCGTCAGAGGGTTCCTCTCTCTCCGCAGCCTCACCAACACCTGTTGTTTCCTGTGTGTTAATTCTAGGCATTCTGACCAGTGTGAGGTGGCATCTCTTTGTACTTTTGGTTTGTATTTCCCTGATGATGAAGGATGGTGAGCATCTTTTCATGAGTTTCTTAGCCATCTAGATGGTGAAATGTCTATACATGTTTTCTGCCCATTCCAACCTCCCCCCAGACTCTTTGTGTTTTCAGTATTAAGTTCTATAAGTTCTTTATATTTTGGATACTAGCCTTTATCAGATATGTCATTTGCAAATATCTTCTCTCATGTCATAGGGTGCCTTTTGATTTTATTCATTGTGTCCTTCACCATGAGGAACTTTTTAACTTGATGGAGTCTCAATAGTTTATTTTTGCTTTTGTTTCCCTCGCCACAGGGGGCATGTCTAGTAAGAAGATGCTGTGGCTGATGTCACAGAGGCTACTGCCTGAGTTCTCCTCCAGGACTTTAATGGTTCCCTGACTCATAGTTGGGTCTTCCATCTGTATTGAATTTATTCTTGTGTCTGATGCAAGAAAGTGGTCCAGTTAGATTCTTTTGCATGTTCTGTCCATGATTTGGCTACTGTGGACCTTGCGGCGAACATTCGGGTACATGTGGCCCTTCGGATCGCTACATTTGTATCTTTAGGGTAAATACCCATTAGTGCAATTACTGGGTCATAGGGTAGCTCTATTTTCAACTTTTTGAGGAACCTCCACACTGTTTTCCAGAGTGGCTGCCCCAGCTTGCCAGTGTAGGAGGTTCCCCTTTCTCCGCATCCTTGCCAATGCCTGTCATTTCCTGACTGGTTGATTGTAGCCGTTCTGACTGGTGTGAAGTGGCCTCTCACTTGAAGTTTTGATTTGTAAGGAAACAGTCTCTTAACTAGAGAGAACAAACTGATGGTTACCAGAAGGGACATGGGGAGAGGGAATGGGTTGAATAGTTGATGGGGACTAAGGAGGACACTTGTGATGAGCACTGGGTGATGGAAAACTGAATCACTAAATCCTACACCTGAAACTAATATTAACTCTATTTTAACTAACTAATTTTTCTCACTATGAAAAAATTTTTAAAAAGAATTTAAAAAGTCAGGATAAGGAATGAATACAGTTGCCAGAATCTAGAAAAGAGACAATAGTGTTTTGGATTAAGGTAGAGATTGTGGAAGCTTTTTTAAAAGTGAGAGGATGGTTAAAATGTAATTTGCATTTAAACTTACCAGTTTCAGTGATAAGTTAGATATTGGAATGAGAGAGATAAATGTCCTAAAGATAAATTTTCTATCTCCTGGGAGAAACTGGGACATCAACCACCCTGCTCGCTAAGATATGAAAAAAGAGGAACACTCTATGGTTGTTAACGACATTTGCAAAATAATTACATTTTATAGGTCAATTTGCTGACCAACTAAAAGAGTGTGTTCACTACATCAAGCCAAGAAGATTTGTACAGAATCAAAGGGTCACATCACTTTAGAACCAGGACTATTCCAAACTTCCAGACTTAAATGTGAGAAATTTCAGAACTTGGCTTTAAGAGTAACCTCACCAAGCTCACCTGGATAAAAATATAATATTAAACATCACTATATAAAGATCTACAACAAAGACCAGATTACTTGGCTCTAATATTTACTTTTGCCCATTATTCTTTAAGTATTAACATAAATTATTTCCCTTTTTAAATTCTGTATTTATATAGATCGTTGACGGATTTCTCCTGCTCCTCCTCTTCTTCCTTTTCATCCCCCTCCTCCCTCACCTCCCTCTACTCTTCTCATTCCAGGGCTTGGTCACTGAAGGGCTATGGACCAAAGCAATGACACTTCTCTCCACAGTTTTGTTCTGCTTGGTTTCTCTGACCACCCCAAACTGGAGATGGCCCTATCAGGAGTTGTCGCTGTCTTCTACTTCATCACCTGGGTGGGTAACACAGCCATCATCCTTGCATCTGTCCTCGATCCCCATCTTCACACACCAATGTATTTTTTCCTCAGGAATTTATCTTTCCTGGACCTATGCTTCACAACTAGCATCATCCCTCAAATGCTGGTCAACTTGTGGGGACCTGACAAGACCATCAGCTATGTGGGCTGTGTCACTCAGCTCTATGTTTATATGTGGTTGGGGTCCACTGAGTGCCTCCTCCTAGCTGTTATGTCCTACGATCGTTTCATAGCTATCTGTAAGCCCTTGCATTACTTGGTGATCATGAACCCACATCTCTGCCTCAAGATGGTAATCACGGTCTGGAGCATTAGCTTGGCCAATTCCGTAGTGTTATGTACACTCACCCTGAATTTACCTCGATGTGGAAACAACCTTCTGGATCATTTCTTGTGTGAGTTGCCAGCTATGGTCAAAATAGCCTGTATAGACACCACAACGGTTGAAATGTCTGTTTTTGCTTTAGGCATTGTCATTGTCCTTACGCCCCTCAGCCTTATCCTCGCCTCCTACGGCCACATTGTCAGAGCTGTGCTGAGAATAAAGTCAAAAGCAGGCCAACAAAAAGCAGTCAATACGTGTGGGTCCCATCTCACTGTTGTAGCCATCTTCTATGGCACTATTATCTACATGTACTTACAGCCAGGCAACAGTGCCTCCCAAGACCGGGGCAAGTTCCTCACCCTCTTTTACACCATCATCACTCCGAGTCTCAACCCTCTTGTTTATACCCTACGGAATAAGGACATGAAGAATGCACTGTGGAAACTGGTGAGAGTTGACCATGAATCTACAAAACTGAAGAGGAACAAGGTTCATGGCAAAATGTTACCCTGGATAAGGCAATGAAATATGCTCTCTAGTTGTCTTTATTTTATTTTTTTTCATTGAAGTGTAATTGACACAGCGCGTTATATTAGTTTCAGGTGTACACTCTAACGATTCGACAGTTCTGTGCATTTATCAGTGTTCAGCGTGATAAGGGTCCTCTCTATCTCCTTTCTCTGTGTCACCCATCAATGACCCTCCTCCCCTCTTGCAACCACTTGTTTGTTCTCTATGTTTAAGTGTCTACTTTTTTGTCTCTTCTTTTTGTTTGCTCATTTCTTTTGTTTCTTAAATTCCGTATATGAGTGAGCTCATGTGGTATTTGTCTTTCTTGTCTTAGTTCAGTTAGCTTTATTCCCTCTAGATCCATCCATGTCATTGCCAATGGCAAGGTTTTGTTCTTTTTATGACTGAATAATATTCCATTGTGTGTATACTTAGACCATATGTTCTTTATCTGTTCACCTATGATTGCTAACTGGGTTGTTTCCATATCATGCCTCTTCTAAGTAAGGCTACAATAAACAGAAGGGTTCTTAGGTCTTTTCAAATTAGTGTTTTGTTTTGTTTGCTTCTTTTTTTCTTTGGGTAACTCAGCGGTGGAATTACTGGATCATATGGTAATTATACTTTTAAACTTTCAAGGAATCTCCATATTCTTTTCCAGAGTGGTGCACTAATTTTTATCTCAACCAATGATGCAAAAAAATAGTAAATTTTTTTACATCAGCCATAGATATGTTTTTCTAAATATATGTCCTCTGACAAGGGAAACAAAGGAAAACTTAAACTATTGGGACTACACCAAAATAAAAAGATTTTACACAGCAAGGAAACTATCCACAAAACTGAAACTCAACCTACTGAATGGAAGAAAATATTTTCAAATGATATATCCAATAAGGGGCTCATATCCAAAATATAGAGAGAACTTACACAACTCAACATCAAAAAACCCCAAAAAATCTAATTTAAAAAATGGGCAGAGGATCTGAATAGATATTTTTTCAAAGAAGAAACAAATTGAGGGTTTTGGAAGGGAGGAGGGTAGGGGTTTGGTTGAGCCTGGTGGTGGATATTAAGGAGGGCACGTATCGCATGGAGCACTGGGTGTGGTGCATAAACAATGAATCTTGGAACACTGAAAAAATAAAATAAAATTTGGAGCACCTGGATGGCTCAGTCCTTAAGCATCTGCCTTTGGCTCGGGTCATGATCCCAGGGTCCTGGGATCGAGCCCCATGTTGGGTTCCCTGCTTGGCAGAAAAGCCTGCTTCTCCCTCTCCAGCTTCCCCTGCTTCCCTTGCTTTTGTTCTCTCTCTCTCTCTCTCTCTCTCTCTCTCTCTCTCTCTCTCTCGTCAGTCAAATAAATAAAAAAATATTTTTAAAAAATAAAATTGGGGCGCCTGGGTGGCTCAGTTGGTTAAGCAACTGCCTTTGGCTCAGGTCATGATCCCGGAGTCCCAGGATCGAGTCCCACATCGGGCTTCCTGCTCAGCGGGAAGCCTGCTTCTCCCTCTCTCACTCCCCCTGCTTGTGTTCCCTCTCTAGCTGTGCTTCTCTCTGTCAAATAAATAAATAAAAATCTTTAAAAAAATAAATAAAATAAAATAAAATTTAAAATGAAAACAAAAGCGAATGCGAAAAATCAAATTAAAAAAGATACAGATGGTCAACAAGTACACGAAAGGATGCTCAAGATCACCAGTCATCAGGGAAATGCAAATTAAAATACCAATAAGATATCACTTTACACCTGTCAGAAAGGCTAAAGTCAAAAGCAGAAGTAACAAGTGTTGCCAAGGATGTGGAGGGAAATAAACCCTTGCACACTATTGGTGTGAATCTGTCTTTACTTACTTTTTTTTAAGATTTTATTTATTGGGGCACCTGGGTGGCTCAGTTGGTTGGGTGACTGACTTAGGCTCAGGTCATGATCCCGGAGACCGGGGATCGAGTCCCACATCGGGCTCCCTGCTCGGCGGGAAGCCTGCTTCTCCCTCTCTCACTCCCCCTGCTTGTGTTCCCTCTCTCGCTGTGTTTCTCTCTGTCAAATAAATAAAATCTTTAAAAAATTTTTATTTATTTATTTGACAGAGAGAGAGACCACAAGTAGGCAGAGGCAGGCAGAGAGAGGGAGAAGCAGCCTCCCTGCTAAGCAGAGAGCCCGATGCGGGCCTTGATCCCAGGACGCCAAGATCGTGACCTGAAAGCAGAGGCTTTAACCCACTAAGCCACCCAGGCACCCTGTCTTTACTTTCTACTGAAGCAACCAATCCCAAGACCATAGACACAATGAATAGAATAGTTCCTGTGAATGAACATTCCGTGGATACAACAATACCATGACCATCCTACATAGCTCTATTATGACTCTAATCATTTGCATACTATCAGAGAAAATATCTCACTAGGAATTAGTAATTTTGTTTGTAATATAACCCAAATAGGATGTAAACATAAACCTGAATACATTGAATTCATTTTAAAGACCTACAGAGACTGTTTCGATGATCTAGTTTTGTATTTTCCGTGCTAATGCTTGGATCTTCAGAAATATATGAATGGCTACACATACGGTATGGTTTGTATATTAAGTAATAACACACAAATCATGATCTTATATATTAAATCTCTTGTGATGTCATGCAGACATTTATCAGTGTCTTGAGTAAAGGGCCTTCGTTATTTATTTCTTCATTAATATGATACAAGGAAGTGAGAAGACACAAATCAGAGGGATTAAAATGTGTTACGAACATCTTACTGGGCTGCCTGAGCATCTGCCTTTGGCTCAGGTCATGATCCTGGAGCCCCAGGATGGAGGCCTGCATCAGGCTCCCTGCTCAGGGGGAAGCCTGCTTCTCTCCCTCTCTCTTGCTCCCCCTGCTTCTGTTCCCTTGCTAGCTGTGTTTCTTTCTGTCAAATAAATAAATAAAATCTTTAAAAAATATATTACTCATTACGTATTCATTCATGAAACACTTATTCCATGACTGTCTCAACCTCTTTGGGAAAAAAATATGATTTCTTTGATATTAGTTAGGATTTGGCTTTGATCTATCTACAGACTTTGAAATTTATGGAAATATTGAGAAATGTAGATTTGTACATTTTTATGTAGCATAATTTCTTAAAATGAATAAATCTTTTCATTTCCATTTATCATGCCATAATGTCAAGTTTTTTATGGGGAAATGTGATGACTTTTGAATTAAAATTTGATATTTTCTGTGATGGGGTACCTCTCTCTAAAAAGCCCATTACTTAATAACTGTAACCAATATAAAGTACTGTCTCCTCTGTCATTTCATGATTCTCGAGATGTGAAGCAGGGGGTCACTGGATTCTTACTTTCCCACTCAGAACGACACAGAAATGCCTCTCATAATATATATTAAATGTGATGTAGAATATTTCAGGTGTTCTTTCATCCACACAATCCCTCCTTCACAGTTGTCTTAAACAGGAAGAGGTAGGACATCTGAACAGAGGAATAACCAGCAAGGAAATTGAAACAGTAATCAGAAACATCCCAAAAAACAAGAGTCCAAGGCAGATGGCTTCCCCGGGGAAATCCACCAAACATTTAAAGAAGAAATAATACCTATACTACTGAAGCTGTTTCAAAAAATAGAAATGGAAGGAAAACGTCCAAGTGCAATCCATGAGGCCAGCATTATTTGATCTAATATCCAGACAGAGGCCCTATCAAAAAGGAGAATTACAGACCAATATCCCTGATAAACATGGAGGCCAACATACTCAGAAAGATACTAGCCAGTAGGATCCAACAGCACATTAAAAGGGTTATTCACCACCACAGGGCACGATTTATTCCTTGAATGCAAGAGTGGTTCAACATTCATAAGTTAATCAACATTAATAAATCACATTAATAAAAGACGACAAGAACGATATGATCCTTTCAATCGATGCAGAAAAAAGCATTTAACAAAACATATCATCCTTTCTTAATTAAAACCTTCAAAGTGTAGGGATAAAGGGAACATACTTCAATATCATAAAAACCACTAACGACCCACAGTGAATATCACTCTCAACTGGGAAAAACTGAGAGCGTTTCCCCTATGATCCAGAGCAGGACAAGGATGCCCACTCTCACCACTGTTGTTCATCATCAAAGTCCTAGGCTCAGCACTCGACAACAAAAAGAAATAAAAGACATTCAAATTGCCTAAGAAGAAGTCAAACTCCCTCTCTTTGAAGATGACTGGATACTTTATGTGGAAAACCCAAAAGACTCCACCCCAAAATGCTAGAAGTCATACAGGAATTCAGCAATATGGCAGGATACAAAAACAGTGCACAGAAATCAGTGGTATTTCCATACAATAATAATGTGACTGAAGAAAGAGTTTAAGGAATCTATACAGTTGCACTAAAACCCATAGGATACTTAGGAATAAACCAAAGCAAAGAGGTAAAGACTCTGTACTCCGGAAACTACAGAAAACTTACAGGAAAAATGGAAGGAGACACAAAGAGATGGGAAAATATTCCATACTCATGGATTGGAAGAATAAACACTGACCCGTGTCTGTGTTGCCGAGAGTCACCTACACATTCAATGCGTCCCTATGAAAATACCACCCGCAGGCGGAGGCGAGATGGCAGAGGAGTAGGGGTCTCATTTCAGCCTGCCCCCTGAGTTTAGCTGTATATCTACCAAACCATTGTGAACTCCCATGAAATCAGCTTGAGATGTAAGAAGATGTATCTGAATCTCTACAAGCAAAAAGCACCGCCTGTCACAAGGGAGGAAGGTGGTGTCAGGAATGCGTGCGGAGATTTAGGAGGCAAACAGAAGGCGGCGGGAGCCTGTGTAAGCGGGCTCCTGAAGGTGCTACACCAGAGCTCAAAAGCGACCTGCACGGGGGACTGGCAAAACCAGCAGAGCCCTACCGGCAGGAAGGGGCTTCGGAGCAGCACCCTGAGAGGGTCCAGGCGCTGCACCTGCGCCCGCGGGCCCAGTGCCACTCCCACTCGGAAGCACAAAGGACAGGGCCATGCCCAGCCCCTGGGCCATCTGAGGGGGTCACAGTGGGCGCGCACTTCCAGGGGCTGCGGTTTTCAGCCGCCCACAGAAACATGTTGGTCCTGCGGGTCTTAATGGGGAGAGAGCCGCCTGTGACTTCTTTGCCCTGGGACAGATGTTTAGGTGTGTCCATTTCTGCTGTCACCCTCTGAGCAGGCAGGAAAGCCACCAGAGAACAAAAGCTCAAAAGACGTGTATCCACCGAGCTCCTCCCCTGCACCGCCCAACAGGGTTGCGGGAGGAGTGCGGCAGGCCCCGCCCCGCCAAGGGCAGCTGGAACGACCAGAGGAGGACCACCCAAGTCCCCATAAAACTGTAAGATCCCAACACCAGGGGAAAATAGTACATTGAGCCCCAGGCATCGCATCACGGCTTGTGTACTTTTCAGATACAACTCTCTTCTTTTAATTTTTTAAAAATAATTTATTTTATTTTTTCAGTATTCCAAAATTCATTGTTAAAGCCCCACACCCAGTGCTCCACGCTTTAGGTGTCCCCAGTACCCACCACCAGGCTCTCCCATCCCTCCACCCCCCTCCCTCCAAGTCCCTCAGTTTGTTTCTGTGTCCAAAGTCTCTGTTGTTTCGTTTCCCTCCCTAGATTACCCTACTTCCCATTTCCTTTCCTTCTCCCACTGTCCTCCAGTTTACCCCTCATGCACCGCAAGTAAGTGAAACCATGCGATACTTGACTTTCTCTTCTTGGCTTATTTCACTCAGCATAATCTCTTCCAGTCCAGTCCATGTTGCTACAAAAGTTGGATATTCATCCTTTCTGATGGAGGCGTAATATTCCATTGTATATATGTACCACATCTTCTTTATCCATTCATCTGTTGATGGGCACCTTAACTCTTTCCACAGTTTGGCGATTGTGGGCATTGCTGCGATGAACATTGGGGTGCATATGGCCCTTCTTTTCACTACATCTGTATCTTTGGGGTAAATTCCCAGTAGTGCAATTGCAGGGTCATAGGGTAGCTCTATTTTTAATTTTTTAAGGAATCTCCACACTGTTTTCCAAAACAGCTGCACCAGCTTGCATTCCCACCAACAGTATAAGAGAGTTCCCCTTTCTCCGCAGCCTCTCCAACACTTGTTTTTTCCTGTCTTGTTAATTTTGGCCATTCTGACTGGTGTAAGGTGGTATCTCAGTGTGGTTTTGATTTAAATTTCCCTGTAGCTACTGACGCTGAACATTTTTTCATGTGTCTGTTAGCCATTTGAATATCTTCTATGGAGAAGTGCCTCTTCATGTCTCTTGCCCATTTTTTGATGTGTTCATCTTCTTTTTGGATGTTGACTTTTAGTAGTTCTTTATAGATCTTGGATACCAGCCCTTTGTCTGTAGTGTCATTTGCAAATATCCTCTCCCATCTGTGGGTTGTCTCTTCGTTTTGTTGACTGTTTACTTTGCTGTACAGAAGCTTTTTATTTTGATGAAGTCCCAGAAGTTCGTTTTCGCCTTTGTCTCCTTTGCCTTTGGAGACGTGTCTTGAAAGAAGTTGCTGTGGCCGATGTCAAAGAGGTTACTGCCTATGTTATCTTCCAGGATTTTGATGGATTCCTGCCTCATGTTGAGGTCTTTCATGCATTTCAAGTTTGTCTTTGTGTGTGGTGTAAGAGAATGGTATAGTTTCATTCTTGTGTATGTAGCTGTCCAATTTTCCCAGCACCATTTATTAAAGAGATTGTCCTTTCTCCACTGGATATTTTTTCCTGCTTTGTCAAAGATGATTTGACCATAGATTTGTGGGTCCATATCTGGACTCCCCACTCTGTTCCATTGGTCTATTTCTCTGTTTTTGTGCCAGTACCATGCTGTCTTCATAATCATACTTTTGCAATAAAGCCTGAAGTCAGATAACGAGATGCCCCCAGCTTTGCTTTTCTTCTTCAGTAATTCCTTAGTGATTCGGGGTCTTTCTTGGTTCCATATAAATTTTAGGATTGTTTGTTCCAATGCTTTGAAGAATGTTGGTGGAATTTTGATCGGAATGGCATTGAAAATATAGATTACTCTGGGCAGTATAGACATTTTGACAATGTTTATTCTTCCGATCCTTGAACATGGAATGTTCTTCCATCTTTTTGTGTCTTCTTCAATTTCTTTCATGAGTGTTCTGTAGTTCCTTGAGTACAGATCCTTCACTTCGTTGGTTAGGTTTATTCCTAAGTATCTTTTAGTATTTGGTGCTTAGTAAATGGAATTGATTCTCTGATTTCCCTTTCTATTTTTTCACTGTAGTGTAAAAGAATGCAACTGATTTCTGTGCATTGATTTTGTATCCTGCCACATTACTGAATTGTTGTATGAGTTCTAGTAGTTTGGGGGAAGAGTCTTTTGGGTTTTCCACATATAGTATCATGTCATCTGCAAAGAGAGAGAGTTTGACTTCCTCTTTGCCAATTTGAATACCTTTTATATCTTTCTGTTGTCTGATTGCTGTTGCTAGGACTTCTAACACTATGTTGAACAGTAGTGGTGAGAGTGGGCATCCTTGCCTTGTTCCTGATCTCAGAGCAAAGGCTGTCAGTTTTTCCCTGTTGAGAATGATATTTGTTGTGGGTTTTTTATAGATAGATTTTATGAGGTTGAGAAATGTTCCCTCTATCCGTATTCTTTGAAGAGTTTTGATCAGGAACCGGTGTTGTATTTTGTCAAATGCCTTTTCTGCATCAATTGAGAGTACCATGTGGTTCTTCTCTCTTTTCTTATTGACTTGTTCTATCACGTTGATTGATTTGCGAGTGTTGAACCACCCTTGCATCCTTGGGATAAAATGCACCTGGTCATGGTGGATAATCTTTTTAAGGTATTGTTGGACCCTGTTGGCAAGGATCTTGTTGAGATTCTTGGCATCCGTATTCATCGGCGATATTGGTCTGAAGTTCTCCTTTTTGATGGGGTCTTTGTCTGGTTTGGGGATTAGAGTAATGCTGGCTTCATAGAAAGAGTCTGAAAGTTTTCCTTCCATTTCTAATTTTTGAAAGAGCTTCAGAAGAATAGGTGTTATTTCTTCTTTGAATATTTGGTAGAATTCCCCAGGGAATCCGTCTGGTCCTGGACTCTTGTTTTGGGAGAGGTTTTTGATCACTGCTTCAATCTCCTTACTAGATATAGGTCTATTCAAATTGTCAATGTCCTCCTGTTTCAGTCCTTGAAGTTTATAGGTTTCTAGGAATGTATCCATTTCTTCTAGGTTGTTAAACATATTGGCATATAATTATTGATAGTAATTTCTGATGATTGTTTCTGTTTCCTTGGTGTTAGTCATGATCTCTCCCCTTTCATTCATAATTTTATTAATTTGGCCCCTTTGGTCCCTTTTCTTTTGGATTAGTTTGGCCAATGGTTTATTGATCTTATTGATTCTTTCAAAGAACCAGCTTCTGGTTTCGTTGATGCATTCTACTGTATCTCTAGTTTCTGATTCATTCATCTCTGCTCTAATCCTTATTATTTCCCGTCTTGTGTGAGGAGTTGGTTTAATTTTTTGTTGATTTTCTAGTTCTTTAAGGTGTAATGAGAGTTGATGTATTTGGGACTTTTCAGTTTTTTTTGAGTGAGGCTTGGATGGCTATGAATCTCCCCCTTAGGACTGCCTTTACTGTATCCCATAGGTTTTGATCAATGTATCTTCATTCTCATTGGTTTCCATGAAGTGTTTCAGTTCTTCTTTGATTTCTTAGTTGATCCACAGATTCTTGAGCAGGATCGTCTTTAGCTTCTAAGTTTTTGATTTTCTCCTGAACTTTTTATGGTGGTTGAGCTCCAGTTTCACGGCATTGTGGTCAGAGAATATGCAGGGAATAATTTCAATCTTCTGGTATCGGTTGGGCCCTGATTTGTGACCTAGTATGTGGTCTATTCTGGAGAAAGTTCCATGTGCAGTCGAGAAGAATGAGTATTCTGCTGTTTTAGGGTGGAATGTTCTGAATATATCTATGAGATCCATCTGGTCCAATGTGTCATTCAAGGCTCTTGATTCTTTGTTGATTTTCTGTGTAGAAGATCTGTCCATTGCTGAGAGTGGTATGTTAAGATCTCCTACAATAATGTATTTGTATCAATATGATTCTTTATTTTGCTTAACAGTTGGCTTATGTAGATGGCTGCTCCCATGTTGGGGGCATAAATATTTACAATTGTTCGATCTTCTTGATGTATAGACCCTTTAAGAATGAGGTAGTTTCTTCTGTGTCTCTGACTATAGTCTTTAGATTAAAATCCAATTTGTCTGATATGAGAATCGCTACCCTGGCTTTCTTTTGGGGTCCATTGGCATGAAAGATGGTCCTCCATCCCCTCACTTTCAATCTGGAAGTGTCTTTAGATTCAAGATGAGTCTCTTGTAAACAGCATATGGACAGGTCCTGTCGCTTTATCCAGATTGCAAAGCCTGTATCTTTTATTGGAGCATTTAGGCCATTCACATTAAGAGTGATTATTGATAGACATGTTTGTATTGACATCATGTTGCCTGTGAAGTTCATGTTTCTATAGATTACCTCTGTAAATTTCTGTTCTGTGTCGCTCTTGGGTTCGTTTCTCCTTTATAGAACCCCTCTTAGTATTTCTTGTAGTGCTGGCCTGGTGGTTGCATAATCTTTTAGACTTTGGCGGTCCTGGAAGCTCTTTATTTCTCCTTCCATTCTGAAAGTCAGCCTTGCTGGATACATTATCCTTGGGTGCATATTTTTGTCATGTATTTTCCTGAATATATATTGCCAGCCCTTTCTGGCTTGCCAGGTTTCTGTGGAAAGGTCTGACGTTATTCTGATGGTCCTCCCTCTATAGGTAAGGGATCGCTTTCTCCTAGCTGCCCTTAAGACATATTCTTTGGTTTTATGATTTGCATATTTCACAATTATGTGCCTGAGGGTTTTTCTGGCCTCGTTGATCTTGGAGGGTGTCCTCTCTGCTTCTAGGACATGAACATTTGTTTCATTCTCCAGATTTGGGAAATTTTCGTCCATGATTTGTTCAACAATATTTTCTAGGCTTCTCTCTCTCTCAACTCCTTCGGGGATTCCAATAATTCTGATATTGGAGTGTTTCATGGCATCATTTATTTCCCTTATTCTGTTTTCATGGGATTTTAGCTGTTTGTTCCAAGACTTCTCTCGCTCCTCCTTCTTAATCCATCTGTCTTCTAAATCACTGATACGATCTTCAGCTTCACTTACTCTGGCTGTTAGCATATTTAAATTAGATTGCATCTCATCAATAGCCTTTTTAACCTCAGCTTTCACTTCTGTTATTATGGCTTCCACTTTGAGACTAGTGTTCTTTTCCACATTAGCCATTGCTTGGACGATTGCTGCCCTGAATTCCATTTCTGTCATATTGTTTATGTTCATTTCCAGTAATTCTGTGACCGGGGTTGCAGTCTCGGGGTTCTTCTTCTGTTGGATGTTCCTCCTCCAAGTCATTGTGGCTAGGAGTGGTTGAGGGGGGGTATGGCTAAATATATCAGTCACTATCTAGGTGGGTTGGTCGCTGGAAGGTTTGGAGCAACCAGAGTTCACCACCGAAAAGGAAGGAGAAAGAAAAAAGAAAACGGAAGAAAGGAAGCAAGAAAAGAAACCCCTGCCAGAGTGGGGCCCGATGGTAGGATTTATATGGATACATTATCCTTGTAACAAAACTGTTACAGGGTAAAGAGAAGGGCTATCAGGGGTAAATGAAGAGATCAAATAGCAAAGCCCAACCTGGATGACCCCCAAGACCAGTATTTATATAATACAAAAGCAAAGACAATTACACAGACACACTGACAGATTAGAGTGGGAAGGTGAGGGCAGACACTCCTTGTGGGCAAGGAAAGTGTTTCAGATGCTTCCGAGTTTGTCTTGTTGTTATTGTTGGAGGAGCCCAGTTTCTAAAGATATAGGGAGATTAGAACTGGTTGTATATGGTTAGTATTGAATAGGGGTTGGGATTACCTTGAAACTTATAACTATATGTACATATAAAAGAGAAAATAAAGGAAAGAAGAGAGGAGAAAGGGAAAAATAGATAAAACAAACAGGGAAACAAGAGGCAACAACAACAACAGAAAATACAGGAATGTGTTTGAAAATGTTATGGAGTGTTGTATTGAGTATCACGTTGTGATAAAAAGTGGGTTAAAAATTGAAGAAAAACCGTGAGAATGCATTTTTAAGTTTAAAATGGAAGCTTTAAAAGTAAAAATAGAAAAAAGTTAAAAAGCAAATAAGGTGGAAAACTGTATCAACAAAACGTAGGGCTTCTGGTACTTGTAGTCAGTACCAGGAGTTTAATAAATTGCCTTTCCCTCCGATGTTGGGGTTTTACAGTTTGAGTGCTGTCCTCCTGAGCTTCTGGCTTGCTTTCTGGGGGCGGGGCCTGCGGGGTAGTTTCAGTCCTTCTACCTAGGCTGCCCCCTTGCTAGAGACTGGTCTCCATGGTAACCAGGTTGTCAGGTTACAGTTCTCTGGTCGGGGAGCCTTGTTCTTTTCCGTCCTTTTTCAGCTGCTGAGGAAGTCAGGTCAGAGCAAGATGTCTACGCCCAGACCTCCTTCCCAGAGAGAGCCTCTACACAGAGAGAGGCCCTGTACCACCTCCCGGTTGGCAGCCTGTCACCGCCGGGCAGGCGCAGATGCTGGATTGATTTCTGTCTAAGGCCCCGCTTGTCGCTTCACTCCCACACCTCAAAACCGCAACTGATTTTGGGTCGCGCGACCTTGTCTGTGCCCCAGGACCCGTGGCCCCGCAGGTCCCGTGCAAGTCTGCAAAATCGCCTTCCCTGGGGGGTCTGTACCTGGCCTACGAGGTAGAAAGAAGCGGGAGAGAAAAGCAGCGGAGAAAGGGGGAAAATTTTAAAAAAAAAAAAAGAAAAGAAAAAAAAAAGAGAGCAGCAGAAAAATAGACTCCGCGCCGCTGGTTTCACTGAGTTCCTTTGTGCCACGCAGGGCACTGTTTCTCTCTGCACGTCCGCACTCCTCTGGCTTAAGCGGTGGAGAGTTTCTGAACCGCTGGCCTCTCCGAGTTCCCTCAAGCCACAAGGCACTTGCTCTCACTGTGAATCCCCATCTCCCCACTGCAGCGGTGGAAAAACAGACTCCGTGCCGCCGGCTCTGCTGCGTTCCCGGTTCTGCCTCGCCCCGGATCAGACCATAATCTGCTGTTATTCCCCCAGCACACAGCACTTTCCTGCTGGGGTATTTGTTTTCAAGGGTTCAGCTCTGCGGGCTTCCTCCCCCACGTTCCTGTCTCTGGGGTAACCCTCCGGTCACTCTCACTTGTTTCAACCTTTTTGCCAATAGTCATTGTCTCCCATGGTGATCCAGAAGCATGAAATATCACATTTCAGGCTGATTTCATGGGTGCCCACAGTGTTCCCTGTGCTTCCAGAAGGGGGAGGCCACCTCCATAGCTCTGTATCTGGCAGTGCCCTGCTCCTGGGCTTGACCAGTCACCGCAATCTGTCAGTTTTGGCCCACCAGGTAGGAGATCCTGGAAACGCGCTGCTCAAGGGCAGAGGGTCAAATTCTAGGGGTTTCCATCCAGTGGCTTGGGGCTGTCTTTTAGGCTGCTTGGAATTCTGTTAGGGTGTCTGTCCCTTTTCGATTTCTGTTCACACGCACATGGGCGCACACTCACAGGCACCTCAGGTCTTCTTTTAATTCTTACTCCTATGCTTCTTTTTCTTTTTTCCTTTTTTCCTCATTTCAACTAGATGTTTAATATATCAACATATTTCATAGTAGCTTTTAACTTGTACTTTTTCACACCTGTATTTTTAATAGATACATGCTTTATTGTAGTCCTTTTTTCCTTATTCAATACCACCTTTATATATATACAAGTTTTATTGATAAAGTCCGGTGCCGACCATTTCCCCAAAAGAACCGAGGACACTCGGGATAATTCAAGTCACACAGCAAGGCTTATTTCCAGCTAGCTGGGGTCCGAGCATCCGCCCAGCGCAGTGGGTTTCAGCAAGGACCCTGAATGCAAGGGTCTAGGGGTTTATATGCGGTTCACATAGCAAGCATGAGTCACACAGTTCACTAGTCCACTGCCCATTCTTGGTTTGCATCTAAATGCCTCCCCGGGACCCTCCCTGGATGGGAGATTTAGGGGTTACTGATTGGGCGTCTCCCCCAACCTGGCTCACCTTTGTTTTCCAGGGGCCGTTTATCCCTAACACCTGGAGCTGTTTTTATGAGTAAACAGGATGGCGGCTTGGATTCCAATACTGGACCTTACATTCCCCCCTTTTCTTTGAGAATAGGTCAAATCTTTGACCGTCTTGCTAAATATAACCTCTTTCCCAGATCTATACTCCAAACTTAGTAAGAGCCAAAAACACAAAAACAGTTAAAATCTGCCATGATCGGGGCGCCTGGGTGGCTCAGTTGGTTGGGCGACTGCCTTCGGCTCAGGTCATGATCCTGGAGACCCGGGACCAAGCCCCACATCGGGCTCCCTGCTCGGCGGGAAGCCTGCTTCTCCCTCTCTCACTCCCCCTGCTTGTGTTCCCTCTCTGGCTGTGTTTCTCTCTGTCAAATAAATAAAATCTTAAAAAAAAAATCTGCCATGACCAATCTCAATCACCCAGGACAATCTAGAAGGATTCACAATCAGAACCAATCGCACACGGATGGAAAAATGCTCATAGTCACTTTTAAACATAGAAGGTGACTCAGAAGCTCCCATATCATTAGACAACAATAAAATAAAGTCATTGTCTTTTGAGTTTTAGCTTCAGTCCACGGTCAGCAGGGTCCATCGGCAGCGGCGTCCATCTCTGGGGGGCGTCCTCATCCTCAGCTCCTTTGTCGTGGCATGTGTGAATCTAGGACCTGGTGTCTTCTACTTTCACTGCCGTCGGGGTGGTCAGGATGACAGTAAATGGCCCCTTCCAGCGAGGTTCCAGGTTTCCCACCTGGTGGTGGCGCACCGAGACTAAATGTACATAGGATGTGCTCCGCGCCCTAAGGAGGGCCAAGGGAAGGAGATCCATCCATCCACCTCCAGTCTCAATTAGAATTAAAATGCCTACCTTCCCCAGAGTTCTGGAAAAGTAAAGAAAATAAACTAGACTCTCAAAAAAAAAAAAAAAACCTTGACAAAGTTTTTTTTCCAGTTTATTTTCTTAACTTGTCTGGAACTCTAGGGCCGGTAAGCACAGTGTAGTTTCCAATTTGTGCCCACGGCCTTGGCCAACGCCTGTGAGACTGAACTCACAAATGCAGGGCCGTTATCTGACCTGATCATGAGAGGCAACCCAAACCTAGGGATTATTTCTTCTTCTAGTAGCTTTTTGGCTACTACTCCTGCCATCTCATGTTTGGAGAAAGCCTCCACCAAGCCTGAAAAAGTAGCCACAAAAACTAACATGTACTTGTGTCCACTTTTCCCTGTTTCATTTCTGTAAAATTTACTTTTCAGTAAACTTCTGGTTCTCTACCCCTCTTTTTTTTTCTTCCCATCCTGGTTCCTCCTGCAGTCTTCGCCAGACATCGAGCACATCTATTTACCACCTCCTGAGCCATACACCCTAGCTTGGAGACCTGGAACTGTTTACACGCAAGTTCCTCAAGCTTGCATGTCCCTAAATGAGTGCTCGGGTGTATTTGGCTCACTAGCTTTTCCCCCCAGTCCTCGAGGAAGAACTATTTTTCCTGTCCTGGTTTTAGCCCGATCCCCTTTCTTGTAAATAGTCCCAAGTACATGGAGAGTGGCAAAGGCATACCTGCCGTCCCTGTAGATGTTGGCGGCCGGCCTTGCCCTTGGCCATCGGCAGTGCCCTGGTGAGCGCAGTCACCTCCGCTTTTTGCGCTGAGGTTCCGGGGGCAGGGCTGCCTTTTAGAGCTCCTGCTCAGGAGAGACTCCCTTGCCAGAGGTATGCAGAAAAACACATCCTTGAGATCTAGGATGGTAGACACAGTTCTCTTGGGACCCAGGAGGGAGAGTAGGGTAGGCACAGTCGGATGGATATCTTCTGATCCCTTGTTTTGCTCCCCAGGGAAGAGGGAACTGCCGGACGCCAACAGCCGTATCGGCCGCTGTTCACTGTACCAGTACTGGAGGCTGTCCCTCGGCCAGGCCAGGAGGCTTTTTTGCTCCCAGATTTCAGGAAACTCAACCTGCAGGGCTTGGAGAAAGCCTCCCTCCCCTCTCTCTTCTGGTTTTGAGACTGGCTCTTAAAGGAGGTGTTTCCCTGCTGCCACAAGCATCTGCTCAGCGGGTTGCCTCAAAGTCTTTTTGTGCCATCTGCCCCTTGTACCCAGGTTTCCTCTCCAGATAATTTTTTCATAGACCTTAGCAACAATGAGAATTAGGCTCCTGTGTCTATCAAAAAGTCAATTGATTTCCTCTCTACCTTAACTCTAACCCGAGGTTTGGGGAGGGGTTCTGAGCCATGGCCCTTTCAGTCTCTGGTGGCCAGCATTGCCATTTTCTTCTTAGGGCATTCCCTGGCCCAGTGTCCTTTCTCCTTGCAGTAAGCACACTGATCTGAATCTAAGTCTTAGCTTTTGCTTTTTCCAAGTTTAAGGTTTTTCTTCCATTGACCATCTCCTGTCTGCCTCTTCCTGCTTTGTGTAATGCCAAAACCTTAAGTATTTTCCTAGTCTGCCTTTCATCCCCCTGTTGTTGAACACCTCTTCTGCTATGCTCACTAATTCAGCCAACTTTTCCTTACGTCTGAGGCTGCCTGGCTGGCCAGGTTAATTGCCTCTGCTTTTTGGGTGGCTCAGGGTCAATCGGGCTGTACATTTTAATTAGTCTTTTCCGAAAAGCCTCTGGGGACTCATCCTTATCTTGAGTCACCGCACTGATCTTGGATAAACATATGGGCCTCCTTGGAGCTGCCCGGAGTCCCCCCAACAGAGCCTGGCGGTAGAAATGGAGACTCTCCCTACCTTTACATGAATCTCCCTGCAGATGAAACTCATTTTGCAAGATAATCACAACCGTAAAAACTCAGAAACAGACATTGCCAACGATCGAATTTGAGAGTTACCACAACAGGATTGATAAGGAAGCATAACATTTTGATGATCTTGTACTAGTAAATTAAAACTTTAGGTAGGACACATTACCTCCAGAATAGTTATAGCACCTGTTTAAATGTAAGGCAAGACTCCTCATTTGTTTAACAGTACTTCCCAAGTGACTTAGCAAACTAAATAAAAGGCCTAATAAATTATGATTTAAACCTTGGGAAGTATGGTAAAACCTTAAGAATTTTAAAGCCCAAGCCTAAATAGGATTAAATGTAGATCACAGAAACTGGTTTCTCTGAGCAGGAAAAGAGAAAGCAACTGTTTACATTTTCTTATCAAGAGCAGACCAACAATGGGAGAAAACCTTGCCCTTTGAACAAAGAGAAAGCAGAGTTTCAATCTTATACTTTAAAACCCATTCATTTCAATCTTGGTCCATACCGACCACATTTAAAATTCCGTTCCAAAGTTTTCCCTCCACAGACCTTAATACAACTTTCCTTTGCATTTAGATTTTGTCCCATGCCATTTTTTTCCAAACAACCATCTCACTTAGGACAAAACTTCTTTTACCATCAACAAAAATGCATTCCCGTTCTTTATTCTTTTTTTATTAAGCTCCTACTTTTTCACATACAGAGTTGCTTCCCTTATTTCCATCAGTTTTAGTTACAGTCAGCAGAATTTTGCACTCTCCAGAAACCTTAATCTCCAGTGAAGACCAAGGGGTAACCGATTGTAAACTGTTACACCAGAATTCAGTTTTCCGCATTGGGCCACCCTCTCGAGCCTCCTGCTCGTGCTGGGTGGAGCCACGGGGCCCAGGGAACCTCTGGCACAGGCTCCGACAGCCATGCAGGGTGTCTCGCTCCTGCCGGCCTCTGGGCCCTCAGGCGCAGCTTCCCTCCCATCAGTGGGTCCCGTGGCCGCAGTGCAGCCCCTGACAGCTCAGAGTGCTGCTGCCTCTCCGGCCAGAAGTGCACAATCTGGGACAATGGGTTCACTGGGCTTCCCTCCCGTTGTGAACGGTGTCGCAGACAAAGGATGGGGCACTCTCAGATGCTGTCCTGCTCGCGTCCCTCGCGGGAACTTCGGGGCGTCTTAGCTAAGGTCTGTCCGTATAAACCCCTGACCAGGTTACCCCCATAGGGTAAATGACCGTTATGCCGTATGACGCCCCGCGAGACTCAGGGTGCAGCCCATTCAGACTCCGTAGCGGAAGCGGTAGAGCCGTGCAGACACACTCACACACTCAGGCACTCTTCACATTCAGACAGGTTGGACACCCCCCTTGGTGCCCTTGACTAATGGGGGGTGATCAGGCCCCCTTTAACTGCCTAGGCTGGGGGACTCGAACCCCCGCAGGTAGGGGACTTGAATCCCCGCAGCTACGGGACTCAAACCCTTGCAAGTAGGTACCTCCAGATAGGACCTCCAGTCCCTCCTAGTGAGAACTTCTAAGTTCTCCAGACAGAGGTGGCCAATCCCCTTCCGCGGTCCTTGTAGTTAAACCTCGGTATCCTGGTCGTCAGGTTCTCCTTGAGGGGGGGACTTATCCCAGACAAGAAGCCCCCAAATGATAAAGTCCAGTGCCAACCGCCTCCCCAAAGAGGAACCAAGGACACTCAGGATAACACAAGTCACATAGTGAAGTTTATTGCCAGCTAGCTGGGGTCTGAGCATCTGCGGGGCAGAGCGGGTTTCAGCAAGGACCCCAAATGCAAGGGTCTAGAGGTTTATATGCAAGCATGAGTCACACAGTTCACTAGTCAACTGCCCATTCTTAGTTTGCATCTAAATACCTCCCCGGGACCCTCCCTGGATGGGAGATTTAGGGGTTACTGATTGGGCGTCTCCCCCAACCTGGCTCGCCTGTTTTCCAGGGGCCGTTTATCCCTAACACCTGGAGCTGTTTTGATGAGTAAACATGATGGCGGCTTGGATTCCAAAACTGGACCTTACACCCCAATAAATAAAATCTTAAAAAATAAACAGCAGTGAGATAATGCCACACAGCTGCTATGGCTGTACCCCCCCCCAAACAAACAAACAAAAAAACCCAGAATACCAATTGTGGAGGGTGAGGAATGACAGGAATGCTCCCTCCTGCTGGGGAAATGCTCCTTGAGGGCACTGGGAAACCCGTTTGGCAGGGTTTGTTTGTTTGTTTGTTTGTTTGTTTGTTTGTTTTGGGTTTTTCCTTTTTTTGAGAATAAATTTAGTTTCACCTTGATGGGGACGCCTGGGTGGGTAGCTAAGCTTTTACCTTTGTCTCAGGTTCTGATCCCTGAGTTCTGGGAGGGCACAGGAGTCGGGCCCGGGCTCCGCAGGAAGCCTGCTCTCCCTCTCACTCCCCCTGCTTGTGTTCCCTCTCTAGTTGTCTGTCAAAAAAGTGAATGGAATCTTTTTTTTTTTTTTTTTTTTTTTTGTCTCACCTTAATAGCTAACAATCCCACTTCTAGTATGGATACAAAGTTTTGAAAAACTGTTTCCAAACAAAAATTTCTAGGGACTTATGCATAGCAGCTCTATTCATAATGACTAAACATGGAAAGAAATCTGGGTGTCCTTCCATGAATGAATCCAGAAGCAAACTGGAGGGCCTCCACGTGAAGCCAGCGGAATATGGCGCCCAAATATGCCTCTGTGGCACAAGGATTATTTGAGGCTGATCCATTTTAAGAAACAGCAGACACGAGAGAATCTCCGAAAACTGAGCAGGGGTTGTCATTTGTTGAGTGAAATGTACACTTGGAAAGCAAAGCTCCATTTGTAGGCCTGCCTCCCTTTGTATCAGGAACAGCATGACTGAATCTCAAGAAACTTACCAAAAGAGAAGGCAGCAACTCCAATCTGGGTCACAGACATTCCCTTGTGGACTGTTCTCACCTGATAACGCCCTCTAATCGGCCTTCCTACCGCGGAAGATCTTCGGGTCTTTAGCTGAAGATGGCACTTAGGGTGAGGCTGGGCCTCTGTAAGGAGTTACTCCCATTGTCCCGGGTGTCTCCCATGGAAACAGGACATATGCGTGATATTCTGCTTCCGTTTGTTTTCCTCCTGTTAATCTATTCAGCAGTAAAAAGAAGTGAACGCCATGCAAAGACATGGAGGAGTCTGAAGTGAAAGAATCCCTTCTGAAGTCTGCACGTAGAGGTCATTCTGGGAAAAGCAAGACTACGGAGGTGACAGAAGGATCGAGGGGTGCAGGTTGGAAGTACCCCCCATGATACTTTCCTGCTGGATACCTGTCCTGTGCCTTTGTCGAAACCCAACACCCTCACATCCCGAAGAGGAAATCATAACCGGGTGGGGGCGTGTCGCAGGACGGCGTCGGGACCAAGGCCAGGGGGCACACAATGTGCCAGTTTGGCACGTTGATTATTTTAAATAAAAGTTACTTGAGAGACAGTGTCAGCAAGGGGACACTCAGACCCTCCTCTGTCATCCCCCCTCCCACCCCAAGCAGGAAATACATCTCCATATGAAAATGTCCCTGTACCAGGAGATAAACGGACTTTTGACATCTCCAGAGATGACAGATTTAGAACCCAGAAGATTTTAGGGGCGTCTGGGGGGCTCAGTTGGTTGAGCGACTGCCTTCGGCTCAGGTCATGATCCCGGAGACCCAGGTTCGGGCCCCACATCGGGCGCCCTGCTGGGCGGGAAGCCTTCTTCTCCCTCTCTCACTCCCCCTGCTTGTGTTCCCTCTCTGGCTGTGTTTCTCCCTGTTAAATAAATAAAAAAATTTTTTTTAAAATGTGATGTTGAAAATTACAACAGGGAGGTTTCATTTTGTGAATATGGTGTCAATGAATCTCTCCTTGACACCAGTGTTAGTTAGAAATGATGCCATTTCATGTGAGTACAAATATCAATCTGAAAAGGAAAAGGCAGGAGGAATCCTGAATCTGTTCTCAGAACATGGGAATCTCTTAGTCTAGTAGTCAATTCGGTAAACTTTGAGATCTTGAAGAGTTTTAGTCCCAGAGACTGTGTTGCAAACCCTTGTGAGGATAGGCAATCTAGGGTATGCTCAGAGTCCTCTTTAGCTGGCGCCACTGTGTGACCGTTTCTGAGAGCATTTTCCAAAGAAGTACCTCCTGAGTCTCTGTCCCTGTCAGTTCCCTACACTTCCTCACACTGGTTCTGTGATCAGTATGTTGTTTCAGGATAATCCCCACATGTGACTTGTGTTATTTCTTACCAATCCTGTCTGTTTCTGGTCTCATTCCGTTATGGAATGGGGTTGGTAAGCAACCTGTGTGCTATATGTCATGACATGGTAGTTGTCTGCCTTCAGAAAACCAAATTATGCCTAGAAATTGTACTGTAGTTTGAGATCCTCAGCCCTAACTTAGGTCAGTTACCCATCCTCTTAGTGTAAAGATTTCCATCACTTTACTTTGATGTTAGTCTATTCTCAGAGTTGTCCTTAGAAACACGGATGTCATCCATGCAGGGAATACTGGTTTGTGTGTACGTATTTGTTTTAGGAAAGGCCAGGGTGTTCCTACAAATAATACTGTTGAGCACCCTTTTCTGTTACTATGGGCCATCAGTAAATCTTTTGTGAAGTATTCATTCTGAAAAATAGACTGTCTTTTTATGCTTGATGAGTAGGA